>JAPWTK010000849.1:55000-142355 GCA_029963805.1 Aromia moschata
TAGTTCCATTTGCTGTGCATTTGTTTTTCTTTCTTCATTTGCACGAAGGGATCAGTATATGGCACGAAGGGATCAGCCTTCAGATATCATAAGTGCCTTTAATGCATTCTTCCTTCAAAATAGGGATATAGAAAATTTTATTTTATGGCTCGACAATTTCCTACGCTTTGTCAAATACGTGTATTAATACGTCAATTGCCCACCTAGCCCTTTCCTTAATTTCCTACGCTATGTTTCAGTATTTGTCAGATACGGGCAATTGAGCTAGTTAATATCAAAACTTTTCTAAGGGATTTAACCCGTACGGAATTTTATTATGTGAAAACGATTTGAAAGCATTATATTTTCATCAAAAACCGTTTCTTTCAATATTTTGTTGAATTATCAAAGCATTGTGAAGTACTTAGTTTGATCTAGAAACAAAATTTAATTTCAAATGAATATTTCTGCCATTTTGATTATAATTCAAATACGTGGGTTTACTATGGCAGCGGTGCTTACATTTCGCCCATTATGGACCCCTAAAAATAGACCTAAAATTCGACCTCTCTTAAATTCACCAACTTGCTCGTACCGATGTCTTTTTCTTCGACGTAGCATTCCGTAGCATTTGTCATCACGCACTGCATTAACAAAACTAACAGAACACATTGATAAGTAGACCATTTTATAATTCCTTAGGTGATGTGACCCTTTCGCATGTTCGTACCTGAATTTCTCAGAAACGATTGGCCGAAATTCCTCAAATTGTAATAATTTTTTTTATTTCATGATAACAAACCAAAATACAGAAAGTCATGACGTTAGTATTGTTTATATTGGGTGTTGCAATTTTAATGGGCACCAGTATATATTCAGCAATGTGACGTACGTTATTTTTAATAAACTTTGTGTAGTTACTCTTTGTTATCAACAATAAATAGAAAAACTGTGAGTTTTTTTGTTTGCAATATCAGTGACACATATAGTGGGAGTAATATAATGAAATATAAAAATTTCAATTGCGATACATTTTGGCAAGCTATTATCGACTCGATTTTACTCGAAAGCGGCATGTCCTATACAACCTGCATTACATGCGCCAAGTTTTCAACACAGTTGTAGATTCCAAGTAGTATATTTTTCATAAGGGTGAATAGTCAAAGTTGTGCGAAAACATTAATAACGAATTTCAATTTTTTGAAAGTATCAATGGCGTGTTATTCAGGTCGGTATAACAAACAAAAATTGATTCGCGTTCAGATGAAGTCGTGACACCAAAAATACTGACTTATTGAAGCGATTTTTCACCAATTATGCAAAAGTAACTATATCTCGGGCACAATAAGCAACGGCTTAAGTGCACAGGGCGAGCCATGTGGTAGTTTCGAGTTACTACCCCATATGTAATTGTAACTATATCTTAAAAACCAAGACACTAAATTTTCTTTCGTCCGCCCAGTCAGCTTGCAACCCCGTTTTGACTTGACGTTCCTTTTTAGAACACCCTGCAAATGAATGTAGATGCGTATGAATATCTATAACCTGCATATAAAGAAATTTTTATTTTGTATATTAGGCTTGCTTTCTTCTTCTTCTTCTTCTTCTAGTTATGTTCGTCTTTTTTTAACAGCAAATATAATGTCTTAATAATTAAGTATTACTTATTAAAAATATTAAGCGTGAATCTTTATTTCACAATAAGATACAACCCCATATCTTCCCCAAGATAGTACCTACAACAAATAACACATCTTCAACTACACGGAAATAAATTAATGATTTAGCTTGGGCATTAGTCATACCTTTTAGCCAATGTTTAACGTTTTTCTTATATTTTATTTTAGTCACCTTTAGTCACAATTACTTACCCATTCGTTTTTTCAGCTATACTAGGTATACTTCACATAAACAGTGTGACACAAGATGGTTCTATTAAACCAATATCAAATTAATATAGAGCTAATTAAATGAACTTACCCGTTATCGTTCTGCGCATGCACAGAGAAAAGAAAAACATGATTAGATTGCAAAGACACTTTTTTTATTAAATGTTGTGTCTAAAATTAAAATTTTAGAAACTTTAATTTTATAATATACTAGCAACCCGCCCCGGCGTCGCCCGGTTTACGACATCACATTAGAAACTTCTAAAATTATCAGTGTTTCTCTACTATATTATGCATGTATTATATATATATATATATATATATATATATATATATATATATATATATACACCTTCCTCTTGGATCACTCTATCTATTAAAAAAAACCGCATCAAAATCCGTTGCGTAGTTTTAAAGATCTAAGCATAGATAGGTAGTAGATAGATAGATAGGGACAGAGAGCAGGAAGCACCTTTGTTTTATACTATGTTAATATAGATAGTTCCCTCAAATAGATAGAGTATAGATAGTTCCCTCATTTGTCTACTTTATTTGCTGTTTTAAGGTTCAGCCATATTAATAAAGAATACTGAATATTTTGTAAAAGCATAAGAATTACGCAATATATCATGAGAATAACGAAATATTTACGGAAGTCTTTCGAAGAGAGGCAATGTCAATTTTTCATTAAACATTTTTCTTGTCTTCATTTAAGGCGGTATAAAACGGGCATTATACCAAATAATTAAAAAATATTATACCAATATTTCAAGCTGTCATAAACGCTTACAGATAAAAGAAAAAGCGTAATTTTTCAGCACTTTAAAAAAGGCCGTTAATGTATAACTCTCCAGGTGCAGTGCCTATACGACAGGGCGTGATGAAGGTATTTAATTACTGTGGTCGGTGATTGAAGACTTCAATCAACGCAGGCAATATTAAAAGTTAAAAAAAGAACAGAGATATACAAAATGTATAATTTCTATTCAAACGGTAATATATACCCATTTTTACAAACCCGCATATATCAAATTGATGCTGATGTAAATCAAACAAAAACATAATTAAAAAAAAAACACACATACAACTTGAAAAAAAGAGTGTTTACAGGGCCAGCAGTATCAGTTATTTGACATTTCATTTTAAGGCAACCTGAAACTTTATGTTACCTTATGCAAGTAATAAACTTGCATAATAAAATTTGATGCTTTTATTAGATTTTTAGGTTAATCGCTTAAAAGACTGTGGAATAAATGGAACCTAAAAATCTGTTTTTTTCTTTTCTCATGTAAGTAACTCCTGAACGTTTTAATGACTAATGAAGCTAAGATAGATAGATGAGATAGATAGATAAGAAATATTGTTTTTTTTGTTATTTTCAAGAATAAACTGATTTTTAAAAGCGTCTGGATATAGTCGACTCGTTTAATTTTGATAGCATCTATTTCCATGGCCTTTTATGTTAACAATATTTAGGTATTTAATACAAAAATATTATTTTATATATCTCCACTACTTATGGACAGATTTTGTTAAAAAATAATAGAGAATTAACCCATGTACAAGTTAGCACAAACCCATATAATTTTAAAACAATAGTTGAGGGTGGCACTGCGGGGAGTCTATCGGAGGCGGCGTTTATATTAGCTAACACTCCTCCTACAATAAATTGATGTCGCACTCCGATATCTTTAATAATGTGGTTATAACCTGTATATATCATTCAGGGACATCCTTTATATGTGTTATGTCTGTGAACTGAATGTTACGTATTAGGAAAATATGTGAAGAGCAGCGTTATGTACAATTCCATATTACTGTAAAGATACTAACTCTAAAAATCTCATTTTCTGAGTATGCCAGTAAGTGTTGAAATTTTACTTATTTTCATAGTTAATATTACAGTACCCAACATCATACAAAGGAAACAGGAAATGCTGACTGCTAACAACAATATACTTATACAATGACGTAAAGGTTGACATAAATTCAATATTTTTCGAATTAAAAATATTTTGGAAAAATCCTTGGACACGTCGATTTTTATTTTCAATTTGGCATCTTACGTTATATGTAATTAAAAGTACCAGTGACAGAGTAGCGTCAGCACTTTATTGTACATGACATCGATCTTTTTTTTTTGTTAATAGAACACAGTAGGTATATATTTTCGTAATTTTGGATTCTCTAGTAACAACCAATCTCAAAAATGTATTACATTTGTAGTCTAAAGTGATTCGTTTGTGAGTTAGAGACAATAATTGAAAATTAACTTACAAAAAATTAGTTTACACGAGTGTTATGCATTTTCGGAATTAGATTCTGGAGAATCTACAAGTAGAAAAAATAATGTATAGGATGTTATATTAAAAAATGGTCGATAACATCATGTACAAAAAATGTATGACATCAAATAAACCGCAAACTGTAGGGGAATAAGGAAACGAGATCTAGTAAGGACATTTTTATTCTTATGCTTTTCTTCGCATGTCCCCTAGTCTGATATTTACGGAAATATCAGCTGTAGCATCAGCTGTTTAATGTATGCAAACCTCTATATTTTATATTGTATACAATATAGGTACAATATAGTGATTTCAAAAGTGTTTAACTCTTACCCAGTTTCAAATTTTAAATAAACTTTATCAAATTTATACAACTCCTTTTTATCATTATTCCAAGTATCCATAGTATGTAGTCAAATGCAATATTTTTTATTTGTAACGAATCCTAAAATAACTAGAGCAAATAGTTTTTGTACAGTCGTGGATATCTTTTTAAAATTATATAATTAAGGGAAAATTGCGTATGACAAATGGGTCAGTGATACTTTTTTATTGCCGCTAGTGGTCAAGACACATTTGCTGTTTCCGATGAAAATAAATTAAATCGACTCATCTTGGCGCATTCGCCATTTTATGTGATGTTTCGCTCATTTATTGAAATACTATATAACTCAAAAAATGCAAATTTTAAAATAGTACCTTTATATTTGTATGTATTTATAATTATATATGTATAACACCGTTATTCATATAATTTCATAATAATTGTTTACGCCACTCTTCCCTATTCGCGTCTTCAATACGAAACAGCTGGGAAACTGGGAACTGCCTAACCGATTATGTCTCATTACCAATTTCCGAAGTTTCGTGTCAAATATTGTTTAGCAGTACCTACTAATATTTTTACCTTAGGATTAGGATTACTAACACATCAGAAGCATAGCCACCAGAAAGTTTCCCTGTCTTCCTACTCTTCTTATTTCTGGATGTAAGTGCCGCAGAATTTGCCAAGATTACCATATTTATATAATTTAATTAGCTACAATTAACGTACGATTAGTTGTTCGAAATTTATTGACCAAAACCAAACCAATAATAGTTCATCTATTCATACCTATAATGACATATACAGGGTGTCCTAAGAATATTTTTACACAGGATATAAGTCCTATATTAATAAAATATCGCAGTGCATTGAATTATCAGCTTAAAAGCGATCTCAAATTATTATTGAGTTTTTTCTCTCTTAAGTTCCCTTTTTTTCAAGTAATACCTCATCCATTTTTTTTTATTAATTTTTCCGTGAGTTAATTCCTAATTGAACATTTTTTTTAAATTCAAACTCGGTAAATATGTAAATTGTGGAGATATTTTAAATTACAGTACGACCTCTTTAATCTAAATACAGGTTAATCCAAACACACTCAATCTTGAGAATTTTTGAAGACTGAAAGATTCATATGTTTATACATTATCATATAGAGCGATTTTTGTACATTTTTATACAACCAAGAATTTTGTAGATACACGTTATTTAACCGGCCGAAATCGAAATACAAACAAAAATGGTATTCGAACTTGAGTCCTCTACACAATTTCACCAAACACATATTTTAACTACACCAGTAAAAATATATAGTTTTGTATATTTGTGTACACCCACAAACAGAAATTCATCCCAAAAATTGAAAAATCAAGGTTCAAATCTGATACTTAATCTTGACATTTTTTGAAAATTAGGAAATATATGGAAATATGTGCATTCATAAAAAAAAATATATATGCTAAAATGAAATTTTCTGTTAAAAATATTTCTTAATCTTAAAATTACGCTCTTTCATAATCCGAACTATTGGATAATTCAAATAGGTTCTGTTGCATAACGAATGCATTGTACTTGATTTGAATGTAATAAATATTGTTAATAAACTATTAAAGTAGGTAAATCAAGTAAGTAAAGGTTAAATGCTATCACAAAATTAAACGATCAAAATATACTCAAAGGCTTTACAGAAGGAATTAATGGAATTCCATGTGGTCTCATCAAGATTGTGCTCCCACTCATAATTGAATAGAGTGGATTTCATTACATTTGCATCAAAAATACCATCACAAAAATGACCAGCGCCTCCCTCTCATCTTTCGGCTTTAGATTTTCCTCTAGGAACAATAAAAAAAAAGGTTTATAATACATATCTTCGCAGATTATGTTACTTGAAAAATTACCTACATAATCTGCCCGATTGATTACACCTGGTATTATAAAAGCTGTGTGGGCAAGAAATCTTCAAAGAAAGTTTGAAATGTGCATGGTAAAACGAAGTTTACAAATTGAGAGCCTATAAACTAATTGTGAATTTCAATGTATTAAAGGTAATTTTTGTTTTTGTTTTACGCATTCGCTTTCTCGTTAAATATTATGTTTTCCCTTCTTAAAACGTGTTTTTTTTTTACTTTTAATAATAAATTGCTTTTTAAAAGCTTCGGGATTTTTTAATTTATCGGATTTTTTAATTTTTCGGATATCATCTAAACCACGGAGTCAACTTTAGTATAATAATAATGTTTATTTGTGTAACTAAAAAACTTTTAACAAACATACAAACATAAATTACATTATTATATAATAAAAATAGCAAAATAATGACAACATTTTTTATCACAAATAGACGGTAGTTTATTTACGAAAGTATTTTCGTGTGTGTTTGTAATTTCTATCAAACCACACACATATGTGCACCACTAAAAATACTTAAGTTCAAACTTATTAATGTTATCTATTAAATTCAAACAGTAATTTAAGATATCTACACTATTTAAGGATAAGTTTTGAATTTTAAAAATGCATTCAATAATAAACAATTATAGAAGATGGTATAAAAAATATACGACGCCGACGTGTCATTTGAAAAACATCAGAGTAGCACTGCGATGTGGTAATCAAAATTTACACACTACATGTTATTGAATTTATGCTTCGAATGACCTATTATACAACTCTACACAAGTTAAATAAGTTCAGATGTGTTTAAATATCTGTTGCATCTGGTTTCATCGGATTTCACAAATACAATAAACCTCGCTAGAAGCGAAATACTTGAACCAAACATATCCTAAATTTTGTAAGATGAATTCGCTACTCAAATGTTATGAATTAAAATCTCTTCACTATTATCGATAGTTATTGAAGTGTACCGGAGAGGAATATATATTGCTCGTACGTTACAAACCATAGTTTATATAGTTAACGTTACACTATTATTAAAAATTATTTCTATACGACTTGATGTAACTCATTAATCTATTATCAAATATTAAATGAATCATTCGACGCTGGCGTTTTGCAAATCAGATTGGTATCCTTAGGAGATTGTCGATACAAACTTTATGCTAAAGTTGACGCCGCGGTTCTTAACTTGTTAATCATGTTTCTTAACCAGAACATATGACTGTTCTGACCGAACATATAAAACTATTTTTATTCATGCTCATATTTAATATCTATAGTTTATTAGAATTGATTAGGCATTTTCATAAGCGAATAAATATTTAAAACTATTCGCATAAACTAGCGCAACAAATAGAAAGGTAAATTATGATTTGCTTGCTTGAAATGTTTCTGTCGCCGATTGTGTATATCTTTTGTAACACTAATGCGTAATATCTCTATCATCACCTTTAATTAACTCCTGATAATGCCAACATGGTTGACAAAACCTGCCTTGAGTGTAAAAAAGTGTTTCGGTGTTAAGTGGAAAAATGTTCAAGCGGGAAAAAGTATATTGGGCAAAAAAAAGATTAGTCTTACGCAGATTTGCATGATTTGTTTTCTTCATACTTGTGGTGAAAAGCTGAATTCTCCCTAAAATATAATCTAGCTACAACTCGTACACTTATTTACACTACTTAGCTACGGTACACCTAGAATAGCTTTGCTCGCGAATTGTGCGCAGCGACATAGTACAAGGTAGAACGACCATATCCAAGAGATATATGAGATACCCACAAATAAACAGTAACAGACTGTACTTCTCGAAGCGATCGCGGCTGCAGCTACAAAAGAAATACCCGAGAGATATTACGCAGGTGTTGCCAGCGATATATACAATAGGCGACAGAAACATTTCAAACAAGCAAGGCATAATTTACCTATCTTCTATTTATTATGCTAGCTTATACCAGTAATTTTAAAGATTTATTCACTTATGTAAATGCCTAATCAATTCGGAGAATGTGAACAGTATAATCTGCTAATCCTAGTTTAAATGTTCTTATAAAGTGTTTTCTCATCTAAACAGCACTTTTTTTAAATAATCCTTTGTAGAATAAGACGGCTATACCTTAAAAAGTATTTTATACTAACGGTATTAAGTGTGCTTTTTTGTAATAATTAACGTTGGCATACTACAACGCAACACATTGGCAACTTGCTTAGCATATGATTGGGGTCGCCTCAATTCGTATTTATTTCAGTAGTCCCGTGATAGCTGGTGCTCTTGTACAACCTCCGCTATATGTAATATGTTGAGTGACTGATACAATGTCATAATAAACTATGGCAAATTGTGTAAGGCTACTAGTTACTTTCGTTCATTACACTTATGATACGTACTTAGTAAACATTTGACTCTTAACCTTGGACCACGGGTATGTTATTGCCGCCACATGCCATACATATTTTGTTACTTACCTGTTTGTTTATGATAATAAAACGCTTTTTTTATTATTTTTTGAACATAATAACTAATAACAGTAGTGGTACGTCATATCAGTAGTCAATGTAAACTTTATGAATCTTTCGGATTAAAGTTTAATGGCATTTCTTATTAGCTCTGGACTTGAAAGGCTCGTTCGGGATAAGACAAAAATTACTAGTATTAGATAGTGACAATCATATATATTTGAAATATTTTGATATACTTACCACACGCGCTAATTTTAAATTATTCAAAACAGGCAAATGGCGTATCGCAACATACACGCGGAGATACCCACAAACCTGTGGCAGCTCGTGGAAAGAAACCCTCATATTTTCCTAAGAAAGCATAGGACCCACATCATATTTTAGAGGATTATTACTAGACGATGGATATACTATTATTACTAGGATATTAGATAGTATTAATAGGATATAGCCTCCTACTTGGTAGGAGGCTATATATGTATAGGTGTATAATGTATCTACCTATATGTACCTATAACACCTATATGTATGTATAGGTGTATAATAATAGCAAAAAAAAACTTCATACAAAATTTACGAAAATACGAAAACAAAATTTAAAAAATGTGTGTCCCACCAGAAGATCTTGGAACCAGCTTTCAAAATGTTTGCGATAATTTTTTTTACAATTATTAAATGAACATAAAAAAATTTTAATCCTGTGTTTTTTTACAAAATTTTCAGTTTGCTTAAAGATACAGCAAATGTAAAATATCAAAATGCTGGGGTTAAATAAGTAGTTCGATTGCCATAACTTTTACAGATCTCGAAATTTCTAAAAATCATAAGTATAAAAAGACTTAGTGATTATGGAAAAGACACTTTGTGATTATGGAAAAAAAAAATATAAATAATTTGTAAACCGTTTCCAAGGTATTCAAGGTGGGGTATACATTTTTATTTTTTTGCAACTTCATTTGAAGATTTTTTTGCTACTACATCCTTCTACTTAGGTCCAGTAATTACGTCCTAAAATATGATGTAGGTCCTATGCTCCATTATAAAAATACGAAAACTTCAAATTCCACCAGCCGCCACTGCCACAAACAAATAATTGTTGTCAAATTGTACTTACCGAAGCATTCATGGCTGCACAAAAATGAGCTGGATACAATTTCAGATTTTTATCTACTGCGCATTCTGCGATCAGGTGCAACTACATATTTTGGTGCACTATAGCAATCAATTCGACCAAATTGTTTTAACAAAGCTAGAAATTCATTGACGGATGATGAAAAAGTAATCTTTCCGTACCGTATCAAAAAATGGCAATTCGTATGTATCTTTTGACGTGTTCTAGTAACTTTTTCGAAAAAAAATCCGTAATGATTTTATACATTTTATCCACTATTTTACGAAAGTAGATAGTGAATAGTTACAAATATGTACCTAACTCATAAATAGCTTCATGTCTTCATAAACGAGCAAAAAATGCCATTTTATTATACAGACGCAACATGTTTGTATAGTTACACGCTACGCAGCTTTCCTCAAACATATTAACATATATAAATAAAACATCTCTTGAAATCGACACATTTCGTGATTTATGGAAAAAGTAAGATGTAAAAGTTTTTCAAGGAATCTTAAAAACAGTCATCTTAGGTAAACTTCGACGTTATAAATATCTCTCAGGATATCCCCTTAGTTGCTCGAAGTACAAAAGATATCTTCCTGTTCGTATTCCTAAATATTTTTTTTTCAGTGAATTAATTTCGAATGCGTATCTGGAATCCACTTACAGTCAAACAAAGAAATTGTAATGAAATAATGAAAATTAGTCGGTATTCGTAAATAAGATTCTACATATCTGTACTGACATAACAAATACAATGAAATAACACTGGTTTACCAAATTTTAACTTTTGTCTTCCCACTGAAACACATTTGGGATCGGTCGTATTTATCGATGACAAATATATAGACAAAAAAATTTGTATCACTTCTGGCTACTGGAAAATGACAAAACTATTTTAGATTCATGGGATAATACACCCCTAGACCACCATTATATTTAAAAAACAAGGACCTACATTTTAAGTAGGTACTTGTAAAATGTTTAAGTCTGAACGATATTGAGATAAAATTTAGAGAAATTGGAAGCATCCATCATATTCCAAAAGCTGGTAGACCTGGAAAAACTGATAATAACGTGAAATTAGACGTAGTAATTAATGTTACTGACAACCCTCACAAGCCGACGTGTTAAAATGCTCTTAAAACTGATATAAGTCAAAAATGTGTTCTTTGAATTCTGAAAGCAGAATGTCATCCCTATAAAGTTCATTGGGTACAAGAGTTTAATGAAGATGGCCCTGACATGCGTCTAGAATCACGAAATTATATCCGGAGCAGGATGAAAATCCAGAATTTGATAAGTATACTCTATTTCTTGACGAATTCACTTTACATGGATGTGGAAGTGAACAAAACTGTAGATATTGGTTAAAAAAAAAATCCTGATTAGATTATGGAAAAGCACACGAAATTACAAAAAAAAAAACTAACTGTATCGACACGTATTATTAATAATTTATTTTTTTAAGGCGGAACAGTTACAGCTGATTGGATGTGTTACAAACGTTCTTTCAAATTACAGCAAAAATTTTCAAATGAAAATAATCGGGTACCAATTTGGTTTCAGCAATAAAGAGCTAGTCCTCATGAAATTAAATAATTACACCGGTAAACACGAAATTTGAGTCTGGGATTTTCATGCCTAATTGTTATGTCCTCCACGTTACTAATTAGAGAAAATATAGTTTTACTCGAAAATATTTGCTTTCGCAGTACCTAATTAGAATAAAATTATTGATTTTATGAAATTTCCTATTTTCTTATCTTTTATTGTATGATAAAATAAAATATAATAATATGATATTGTATGATAAAATAAAACAAGCTTTTGTTATGGATTTGAATGACTTTTATTAATAAAAGTGAAAAACTACTACTCTGTAACAGAACATACAAAACAGTTTAGAAATACATATTTTTCAAATTTCTTCATGATCACGAATTTTTCGTTGTCAATCCTGCTACTAAACTTCTAAGTTTGTGATTTACTTGGAAATGTATCAGTTCCGGACAAGAAGGTACCTACAAGACAATTTCAGACCCTGAAACAGACATTGATGGTAGATTTGGATAAAAAAAATCTTCTTGGTATTTTTGCCAGCCTAGCACTTACTTGGATTAATTATACCAATATCCTATCAGTTTATAATATGATCTTGTTCCCTCCGTAGTCTTGACATTGACTCTGATGAATAGGATAATCCATGAAATTTACAAAAGGATCACCCCACTCCAAAATTTTGTGTAAAAAGGCCCGAAAGCTTACAGAACTTGAAAATATAGAATTACCCGAGAATAGTTAATGAGGAGGTTATAAGAAAATCAGTTGAATATCAACAATAAAAATGTGAAAATTATACCCATGAATAAATAATATCTTTCAAATCGTGTATTTCCTATTTAAATAGGTTGTATTTAAATAGGACAGGTAAATAGGATAGGCAAATGTAACATTATTGCGTCAAAAAAATTTGTCAAAAAAATCGAGTATTTTTCTTAGAAATGAATAATAACGTCAAAAATGAATTTATTTGCAATTTGCCGCGCACTGTTTTGGAGTGATAGGCGTAGCCGAACTTTTTTTAACAATAAATTTGGATAAGTATATACCAGCAACTCCCAAAATAACTCTTTTCGTCACCTGGGGAACAAACCTATAAACTAGTTTCATAACTAAAATCTGCCGCTATTAGGATTACTTTCCTCCACATAAAATGAAAGCGGTAAAGAGTGGAGGTACAATTATTTTTTTAATAAAAATTGGTGTTTGAATAGGATTAAAATATTATAAAACCTTTCAAGTTAAGCTGTTCTAAAACCTTTCGAGTTTAGACATATTTTATGGGCATACATTATTTTTGTTATTTGGTTCATACAATATTAATAATATAATAATGGCCTTTCAGTTCAGTGTCCTGAAATAAAATTTACTTCGTACATAATTAAACATACATATGTACATAAATCAGATCATTATACAAGAAGCATATTTGTATTACATTTAACAAAAGAAATATAAATATATACAGATATTTATATTATCGGATAATAATTCATTCATACATTTACTTATGTTGTATGAGAGTGAACGTTTGAAGAATTGAATAGAGTGTAATGGAGTTAGTGTACTTTTACGTCTAATATTAATATTATGAACATCAGTGCGGAATTTAATTTTATTATATAAGTAGGGTGGTGTTTTTTTTTTCAACAATCTATGGAAAAAACAAATGGAATGGAACTATCTACGGGTCTTCATATTTAGCCAATTATTAATTGTGAAAGTGTGGCTTACGTGATCAATTTTTTTATGCTATAATATAAGCCTCAAGCAACTATTCTGTAATTTTCGTATACGATTTATATATCAATATTATTTAAGCACATGATCATGTAACGTCACAGTAATTCATTTGAGAGAGTACTAAAGAACCGCACGATAATGATTTGGTTTTACGGTCTATGAAAAATCTGCATTGATAAATATTTTTCAATTTACAATAAGCCTTTTGTGAATTGCAATTAACATGATAGGTGAATCCAAATTTTTTTGAATTTGTCAATCCAAAGACCTATTTTTTTGTTTTATCTGAAAACCTCATTGAGCTGTTATTTATTTTTATTTTTTGTGACAAGTTATCTAAAAAGTGATTTCTTGCGTTGTTCTGCCAAAAACTATCGCAACAGTTTTTACAACTAAATTTTGTAATTCATTATTTGTGCTTTAGCTACAACTTGTATGCTCTCTTCAAGGTTAAAGTATAAGTATAACTGTGTGTCGTCCGTGCCGTTCGCCTGCCATATTTCAAAACACAGTAACTGTTATTTTCAGTTTTGAGTAAATTAAAGAAAACTTTAAACATATGACCCTCGAACTATTAAAGATCTTTAAATACAATTTTAACAGTTTAGGATATTAGTTAAATAATTTAAAGAAATTAGTTAAATAATTTAAAAAAATAATTTAAAGATTATTGTGTTTTTTTTTAAATGCAGTTGCTGTGTTTTGACATAGATGTTTAATAAAACGTGAGCAGGGTATATACTAAAAAGCATTGTATCTGCACATAATATTTTCATTTTGATAATTACCACTTGTTGTGGCCAATAATTACTACTTACTTTGTGACCAATAATTACCAATTAACTTTGTGGCCAATAATTACCACTTATTACCACTTGCTTTGACCACTTACTGTGTTACGGGTAAATTTTTTGTAAAACATTCTCTTCCGGATGTTGCTTCCAATACACAGTAAGTACCACATACTAGGTTTCGCCTATATTTTACTATTGAAAAATAGCATTTGCTGGGTTTTGGCGTAGAAAACTAAAAATTGTATTGTAGATACTGTGTTTTGCCGAAATATATGTGCGTAACTATGAAAGATATTCGTTTTCTAGGTAGTGCAATAGACGCGGAATAAACATAGTATGTGCTCGAAATAAAACATGAATTTTTGAGACAAATGTTGTATACTGTCTTTTGAAATGTGGCAGCCGCGTTAGCATGATATAAAGCAGATAAGCTGTGAGCATATCTGCTTTCGTCACTATATTATCGAAGTTGTGTTGAGAATATCTAATAGATGAGTTGATACGAAAACTATAAAATAAATGCCTGGTTGTTGACATGTTTAATATTGTAGAGTTATACTTATAGTTACATATGTTTATTTCTTATAAGTAGAAAGTAAACAAAACTGTTTCACAATGCATTAAAAAATATATTATAATGAAAAGGGTAGCACTGGAAGTACTCCGTGTGAGATGTTAGACATTAACAACCAAACCTCTATTAATTCTACTGCCAGGAGAAAGTCGAATAATCAATATGAGATCATTATAAGTAGGCAGTTGGTTAAATATAAAGTTTGCAAATACTGTAAAAAATCGTCCAACGCACATTAATTGGATACCGACCAAAAAATGAAAAATGTTTAGAAGAGGATAATAAATTTATGTTTATTAAAGATGTTCCAGACTGCCGGTGCATATCAGATCAAAGACAAGTTAATAATCATTACTTTGATAATTATAAACTGATAACTACTGATGATTATAAATATACGGAATCCATTCTGGCAATGAAGAACTCCGGTCAAAAAATAACAAACATCCCTCTTTTTTATTGTCACTGGTATATCAGAACCAAAATTGAAATTATTTATCATAACTACATTTCTCGTCCTCCTTCCACTCGGCAAAAACATGTTTTCATTCGCCATCGCAAAAAAAATTAGGTACATATATCAAGTTATACCGTGAGGTCCATAAGTAACGGATAAATTCATTATCTACGTAATTTACAATTTATGAGTAAAATCCTGAAACACATCAATTTTTAATTCTAGAATGACATTTTTTGAATATAATTTTATACCTCCCCCTCCAACTCCCTTGGAGTGACAGCTACCCCTTTAAAAATTTTAAATGGAACGAGGGTGCGTGTGATAGCTCATTTGAAAGGGTTGTTAATTCTCGATCCAGCAACATAAGATTTTTTTTAATTCCTATATTTTTTTTCAGAAGAACAGTTTAAATCAAATTTTCAAACTGGGCGAATGTTGCTTCTTGACAATAATGGAGGCGTTGCTGAAATTCTTCTAAAACATTTTGTATTGTTTCCAGAGTGATTTGATTAAGTTCTTGCCTTATTCTGTCTTTTATGTCTTCTACGTTATTTGGTCTGTTGAAGTAGACTTTCGATTTTAAGGAACCCCATAAAAATAGTCAAATGGGATCAAATCGGGAGAACGAGCAGGCCACTCAATTTCACCGCGTCTACCGATCCATCTATTGGGAAAAGCTTGATTCAGACAGGCTCTTACTTCCAATGAAAAAAGTGGTGTAGGTCCGTCCTGTTGAAACCAAATATTTCTATTAATTTCATTGGGGTTGTCATCATCTGGGAAAAGCATTCTTAACTCTGGAACTAAGAAATTTTGCAAGAAATCCAAGTAACGCGGGCCAGTTAATGTGCCATCAAAGAAATATGGTCCAATAATTTGAGAATTTTTAATTCCAGCCCAAACGTTCACCTTCTCAGGATATTGAGTATTCGCCTCCGTCATCCAATGTGGATTTTCTGTACTCCAGTATCTACAGTTCTGTTTGTTGACTGTTGCATTGAAGACGAATGTTGCTTCATCAGAAAAAAGAATGTTTTTTATAAATAAAGGATTATCGTGGCATCTATTTGCCATGATTTCGCAAAATTCCAATCGGCGATCAGGGTCATCGTCGTTAAGTTCTTGAACCAAATGAATTTTATATGGGCGGTATTTTTCGTTTTTTAGAAGACGCAATATGGACGTTTTACTAACATAATTATCGGCGACAACTTGTCTTGTAGGTTTATGTAGATTATCTTGAATATCTAACAATATATCCAATTTTTTGTACATCGTCTAAAATGCGTTTCCTACCAGATTTAGGAATATCTGTGACATTTCCAAATTCACGAAATTTGTTTTCTATTCTACCAACCGTAGACTGGGAAATGCGACGGTCAGGATACTTAGTATTGAATATTTCCATACCTGCTTCTGCGTTCTTGTTTTATCACCACATCCTAATAATATCAAAATTTCAATTCTTTGGGTATCCGAAACTCATTGTTAAAATAATGATCAATTTGATGATCAGTGATAAATAACATAATATAATAATAAGTTTTCACAGATGTAGCAATTAAAGAAATTTAAATATATAATTTTTTTTCTGATATGTAAAAAGAAATCCTTTTTTACTTCTTTCGGTAAAAGTTCAGTTTAGTGACTTTTGTGAAAATGGCCAAAATTAAATCGGATTTTTGCTAAAATCGTTGCTTTTGTTATAAAAAGCGATTTCAAGCCGGGGGAGCAAGTTTTTTTCTGTGTCGGAAGTAAAGGTTTAGAGTATTATTGATTTTTGTGAAAATCAGCCAGTTTTTTTGTCAACATCTGGAGTTTAAATATGCAATAATCGCACACTATTTTCACATTTTTTTGCATTTTCGCCAGTAAAAACATTGCTCCCCCGACTTTTTATAACAAAAGCAACGATTTTAGCAAACAAAAAAAAACATTTTTTTAAAGCCATTTTCACAAAAGTCACTAAACTGAACTTTCACCCTTCTTTCTTTTTGTTGGGTATTTTGCGCAGCGTATCAGGGAAACCGATACATTTAAGTTGAATGTTGACACAAAATTAACTAAAAACGTCAGATTTGACAGATATTTGGTACATAGGCACTTGATTGTATACATTTCATAATAATAATAATTTTGAAATTATCAAATTTAATTTTATATTGCTGAATAGATAATTAAAAACCCTTTCAAATGAGCTATCACACGAACCCTCATTCCATTTAAAAATTTTAAAGGGGGTAGCTGTCACTCCAAGGGGGTTGGAGGGGGAGGTATAAAATTATGCTCAAAAAATGTCATTCTTGAATTAAAAATTGACGTGTTTCAGGATTTTACTCATCAATTGTAAATTACGTAGATAATGAATTTATCCGTTACTTATGGATCTCACTGTATATGTATAAGATAAAGACCGTCGAAAAGAATCCATATATACCGGGTGTTCCAAAGTAATATTAACAGGCGTTGACAAGATAAGTACATGCACAAAAAACATAGCACAACAACAATTTTCAACAAAAATAAAATTTTCAACAAAAATAGCACAACAATTTTCGATTACGGCTCAAATCCGTGTTGCATCTTAAAACCGTTACGAGGCCATCCCTAGGTATGGGGGCATCCATTAATTACGTGAGCTGTTTTTAGTGACATTTGGCGGAACCCCCCCCCCCCTCCCCTCCTCCTCCTCACGTGAGATTTACGCTATTGTAGTTAAATGACTAAATTAATTTTCATAAAGTAAAAAAATAATAACATTAAGTTGTATTATAACGAATTTATTTTAGATTTTATAAAATTATAATTCAAAACAGACAATAATTTTTGTATCTGTATAATAATGTATATTTTTTTAAAGTTGACATGAGATTCCCGCCACCCCCCCCCAGATTAAATGAGATTTGGTGAGATTTTACAAGGGAGGGGTCCAGACCCCCTCCCGACCCCCATTTTGAGCTCACGTAATTAATGGATGCCCCCTATTGTGTTTAAACAGTAATATTATTAAAACGATAAATAATTTGATATTCTAAAGTGACCAACAGAGTAAATACGTACATACGTACTTGTATGCCAAAACTGATCAAACGAATGTGGTTTTCTCAAAACTATAAACATTTTCTTATGGGAGCCATGTTGGATTTTTTGGGTCACTGGATAGAGAATAAAATTGCCATTTCAACTATTTAAAATTCACTTATGCAACGATATACACTTGATTCATAAGTCTTCCTTAAGCGTCGTAAAACCTAATCCTGTTTTACTGAGGAGTCGTAGTTGTCATGAAAAATCGTAACAGGTCTAAAATTAGATTTTAGATAAAAAATAAAAAAAAAATATTTAGATAAAAAAATTACTTGCGGGTGGATTCCTGGGTTGAAGACGCAACACTGATTTTGATCATCTGTAATCAGAAGTTGTTTTTCGTGCCATTTTCAGATTTTGTATTCATGATTATTTTAGTAACGAAGATATTTAAATATCTGACCCATCCACCGCCATTCTGGGACACCCTGTATATACAAATAAGTAGAAAACCTTGCATATATTAGGTATTATAATAAACACACATATGAAATTGTCCTGTTATGCAGCTTATAGAATTTCCATGTTCTTTAACTCCATTTTAATAAAGACTCGTGAAGCTGTTAGAAAGCTTTTATAGATAAAATATTAAATTACGATTTTCAAAGATATGAGATACCCATTGTGAACTTTCCAGCAATAAATGGTATTGATGCAAACTTATTTACATATTTTATAACCAGAAAGCTTACAGCATCTAATGAATCTAATTCGTAAAAGAATATTATAACAACAGTATCAATATTAATTCACGGTTATTAAAAAAATTTGAAAGGTACGGTAGAACACATAAGAAAAGCTTTTAGGGCTTATAAAAAATTAGAGATTACTGCGAATCATTTAAAAACTCATGAAATACTCTTCACCAGAAGACACAAAATTGCTAAATTGTATTTCGTAATCTTTTGATTAAAATATTTCTATTGGTATAGCAACCCAATCATTATCTTACAACCATGAAATGAATGTACACTACAAAGTACAATGGTAGTGAAATAATCGTTCATCTGTGTAAAAGAAACAAACCAAATTATGTAAATGAGGTGCTACAATCCAATTTTATATATGTATCGGCAGAATTCGCAGTTTTTAATACCAAAATACATGTTCATCTAACATAATTAATGGACTTATTTCTCTCTTATAAAGTCAGTTTCTGGTATAACCCCAAAGTTTTTTTAAGAACATAAACTAACTTCCGAGCTCGGCCCAGAAGAAAAGCGTTGTCACTTTTTTCGATACTATTTATTCTCAACTTGTTAGGCTTTTCAATACCGTCCCACAATGATAAAGCATGCACAGATAATTTATCAGGAGCAGTTATATACCCTACCACCTGTTTTCTACTTTTTTATAAGCGTGACTCTTCTTGATAATACAAAAACACTGAAACATTATGGTTATTAATATGGTCCGTAAAGTGTGTTACAACGCACGGTCGGCACTATACAACTCTATGATAATTAAAGTATAAACCGTATTTTTTAAGCGCCTTGTGAATTATGTACATAATTTGTCCGTGCATAAATACGCCACTGAGCGTGCCTGATAACAAGCACTGGGACTCTCCCGTGGCGGATTCGAAGAAAGTCTATATGCAATTATCCAAATAGCGTAGCGAACGCTCAGTTGTGGAAATTTATTATTGTAAGTTAGCTCGATGGGAAATAGCCATCACACATAGTTTTATGTGTCGTGAGAGATTAACTAATAAATGTATGTACATACGTATTTTGCACCATGTACATATTTCTTTTTAGAGTTCGTGTAATGTATTTACATATTACCTGGTTTTATGTGGATTTTTGTAATAATGGCACAGTCCTTACTATTAGATAACGTTAACGATAGGTATGTACATTATTAACACATTTTTACCCCTGTCTCTCTGATATGTATGTCCTTCCGTGAATGACATGAGTTCGACCCCTTCGTTGTAACATACTTTTCGGACCCTAGTTATTAATAACGTAAGTAGTAATATCGTCATTTATATATAACATAAACAAAACTAACTACTAAATAATCTACATATACATAATTTATCAAATCGGAAATTAATGGATGATAAGAAAACGGAATCGAATAATCGACTTACTTAAACATGCGGAATTTAAAATGTTGTATCCTAGAAAAGATTAAAATAGTCTTCTTTTTTATTTTATATTTATGATGAGATCAATAAGTATTTACGTTTTTACTATAAATATTAATTTATGCTAAATGTCAATCACCCAGCAGGAACTAGTAAAAACACTGCCAACATATGAATGAAATTTTTTTTCTATCTAATCATATCTAAAATCGTTTTTTCTATTATTCTGACCCCTTTACGTTCTCAATATCACAAATTATGTTAATACTATTAGGTATATTCGATTCCTTTCAACCCGTAAAATACACACGCTGAACATTATGATACGCTATTAGTCAGTAAATAGACAAATAAATATTTCACAATTTTCAGTTCAGTCAAATATATCATACTAATTTAGCTATGTACATATACGAAGTGTATAAATTAAGTAATGATACTGGCAACGTAGCGCCCAATCTGCGGAGACGGGACTTGGAATGGCGGTGGTTTAACATGCAGTGCACCTTCAGTACAAGTTTGAACTTGTTAGAATCATTTGTTTGTTATTTGTGACTGTTTTCGTAAATAATTTTTTTTAGTTTAAAAATGAGTGACATTAATTTTAAGCAACAGTGTGATATCAGGTTTTGCCTCAGACTTGGACACAACGCGACGGATATTTTTACAGAACTTTTACAGAACATGCCTACGGAGATTTTTTTCGAGAGCTCAGGTTTTTTCGGTGATTTAGGGCCTTCTCAGAAGGAAGAGAGTCGATTGAAGATGAACCACGCAACGGACGGCCTTCATCTTCAAGAACCGACGAAAATGTCGATAAAACACGGAATCTTGTGCGTTCAGATCGTCGATTGACGACAAGAATGATCGGGGAAGAGTTAAATTTGAATCACACCACTGTTCATTAGATTTTGACTAACGAATTGGGGATGAGAAAAATCTGTGCAAGAATGTTTCCGAAAACCTTTTCGCAGAAACAAAAGGACATCCGGAGAGAAAGGTGTCTTGACTTTTTCGAATCGATTGAAAATGATCCCCATTTTATGGAAGTTGTCATTACTGGTGATAAGACTTGGATGTTTGAGTACGACCCCGGAAACCAAGCGCCAAAGCATGGAATGGCACACTTCAAGCTCTCCGAGACCCAAAAAAGCAAGAATAAGCAAGTCGTGATCAAATGCATGCTAATTTGCTTTTTTTAATAGCCAGGGAATTGGCTACAAAGTGTTTGTGCCTCCAGGCCAAACAGTAAATCAACACATTTACAGAGAAGTTCTTGAAAAACTTCATGCGTGTGAGACCAAACATCAAGAACAACTGGATGTTGCATTACGACAATGCGCCTTGTCATACAACCATTTCAGTAAACCAATTTCAAGTTTTTAGCCAGTAAAAATATTCCTGTGACTCCTCAGCCTCCTTATTCGCCTGACTTGAGTCCTTTTAACTTTTTTCTCTTCCCGAGATTGAAAAATCACCTCAAGGGACGTCATTTTGGGACCATAGAAAACATTAGTAACTTACAATAGTAACTGGCCACCTGAAGGCTATTCCAGTATATGTGTTCGAGCACGGCTATGAGGAATGGAAGAACCGTCTCCAGCAATGCGTGGCTTGCCAAGGTAGTTATTTTGAAGGAGACAATACTGAATTGTAATTCTATTCGAACAAAAGAATTTAAAAAATTAATTTACACACCTCGTAGATATGTCCCCTATGTAACATGTTTGAGGGAAATACAACGAAAGAGCATAAACTAATCCCTGCAAAGGTTGCCAATCGCCATGGGCGGATATTAAAGGGTTATCAAGGAAAAAAATTAAACACTTATTTTTTTTATTTATTGTCATATTTAAACTGTGAAAATAAATAAGTAAAAATGCATAGGGGGCATGTATAACTTTAATATTTCTTTTAATTACTCTTTACAAAGTATTTGACGTTAAATTTGTCCAATGTACGTTAGTAAGTTGTAGTACAGTAAGCGGCACCCTAATGCGTACATAGCCGAATGAAGGGCAATTGATAATTTAACTTCTTTGTTGAGTAGACATAAACATGAGGTGCGTAAACCAATCGCGATCCAATCGCTAGCGCAGGCGTATGAAAGGCATCTGGTTTGTCGGTAGGGCCGTTTGAGTTAAAATTTGAAATACCATTTTATATTTTACTAGCGACCTGCCCCGGCTTCGCCCGGTTTACGACATCACATTAGAAACCTTTAAAATGATCAGTGTTTCTCTACTATATTATGCATGTATTATACATATAAACCTTCCTCTTGAATAACTCTATCTATTAAAAAAAACGCATCAAAATCCGTTGCGTAGTTTTAAAGATCTAAGCATACATAGGTAGTAGAAAGATAGGGACAGACAGCGGGAAGCGACTTTGTTTTATACTATGTTATGATTTACAAAGGCCAGCCGCCAGTCTACGGCTGTACAACGGTGTACGGGGGTATTTAATAAGTACGCGGACTTCCTAATTCGCGAGCGTTTGTTACGGGAGACAGTAAAAATGCACTTTGATATGTTGTGAATATGGATTTGTATTGAATTGAAATATTTTATTGGAATCAAACAATGTGAATAACATCAGAATGTTTATTACACTGATTACATTGCAACATTGAGTAAGACTAATATAGGTAACAGATAAGTTATAAAAGATAGATAATTAACATTATATTCACATTTTTTCTTAAATTGTCAATTTAGTAAGTGTTTTTTGAGTTTTTTTACTTTTAATATCACGGTTTGTGAACTTTGCGTCCCCATGAACGCATTAAAGTTATTTAGATGGCAATAATTTAATAAATCGAAAATAACATTCATATTTTTATTAAATAATCATAATTCATAAATTGTGAACCATAAGCCACATACACATCAATAAATATAGGATCCGTCCTGTATAGCGAACTGCCCGCGGCTATCGAATGAACTTCAGCTTTATGATGAGACAAGCAGTATGAGCGCGGCCGACGACAACCGCTATGATCCCGGACGGCGCAAGGAGAGTGCATTAATGGATGGAGCTTAGAGTGTACATTCTAGTCTTGTTATGTTCGGTGGCTTTATGTACAACCAAATCTCAAATACTTACGTTATCCCGTTCCAAAACCTTCCTTCCATTCCAAAACCTCTCAAATACTTACGTATCCAAAAATGTATTTTTGGGTCGCCCTTTGTATGTGGGAATATCTTTGCAGGGTGGGCTCTAAAAGATGGGAAAGACCCCCATTAAAATCATGTGTACAACACACCCCTTAAAAGTTTTAACATAATTATGGGACACCCTGTAGGTATTCCTCATGGTAACACCATCTTATTCCTGCTATTTTGCCATTTCGAAAAATATAGTATATATGTATATAGGTCGTATACAAATTTGTTCACAATTCATACAGCCATATACATAAGTGTATACAAAAAGTCGTTAAAAAATGTTTTTATTTTTAAACTTTTATATTTAATTACTTAGATGTTTACTTAGATGTTTACTTACTTACTTAGAATACTTTATAACTTCATAATTGTTCGAGTACAATTTCATTGTTTTACAAACATTTTTTTTCAACATTTTCTAGAACATGTTTGCAACATTTTGTTTTCAGTAATCCATCTAGGTCATACTTGTTAAAAGATTATATTTCCAGAAATTCTATATATGGTTCATTGTCAGTATAATATATTATGTACTTTTTGATAAAATTGTTGGTCAATTTTTTAGTAATAGTAACGTAAATTTTTATCTACATTCCTCTTTAACCCTCTGAGGAGTGCAATTATCTACAAAAAAATTTAAACTATTTTTGGAACTTTTCGTGGTTGCTGACCCCGAATCTTATCTCAAAATTGAAATTTGACATAATAACAGCTATCAACAAGCTATCAAAATTCTTGAAAAAAAGTAAAAAATTCATATTTTCTGCATTATTTTTCGGATTGCTGATTAATTAACTTGCACTCTTTCAGAAGTTTTGACAGCTTGTTGGCAATGGTCATTATATCAAAATAAAATTTTGACATCAGAAGCGTTGTCAGCGTCTCGAAAAACTAAATAATATGCACAAAATCTCGCCTTCTTGCCTTTTTTACAGCTGTCGTTATGTCACATTTCAATTTTGACATCAGTTCGCGATCAGCGACCTCAAAAACTCCAAATATTAGCTTATTAAATGTTGTTGAATATTGCACCCTTCAGGTCTGTACTCTAGAGAGAATACAGATACATAGGGTGATTGATCGAAACCATGCATTAAAAGTATTATGGTTTGTAGAAATGAGTGATTTTTTGAATATTTGGACTTACAGTCCAGTAACTAGACTAAGCTAATAGGCCTGTGGCAGACTTGAAAATATTTACAAGATGGCTGCATTTCCGGTTATACCGGAAGCCTGCATCAACTTCCTTATTTTAATTGTAATGGTGCCTTTTTTCATTCCAGATTTCGATTCTACACATTATTTTAGGTAGATTTTCCTGAGATTTCCCCTATACCTATCTTTTACTGTTTTTGAGTTATTTCCTTTTTTTTTGAAAGTTTGTTCATTAGCGTCATAACATTTGAAACTATCTGTATTGCTCATTTTAGAAAATTAAGTATCGGTATTAGCACTGTGATTAGTAGAACCCTAAAGCTATGCAACAATGCTTTTATTATTTCACAATTATGTACAGGGTGTTTAAAATAGAACTACCCTAATTTAACCCAACTTCAAACCATCCAAACTCAAATTTTGTAAATACAATGACCCATATTTCAGTTTATAGTTTAATGAAAAGTTAAATTATGAATCCATCTATATTAGCATTCCCTATACCTATATTTAATGTTAATTTAGTTATTTAGCATTTTTAAAATTTTCTTATAACTCTTCTAACAAATCGTTTGATTTTTCACTAGCGTGTCATGGAAATTATACTACTAATGATGCTAAAGGTTACTATTAATGCTGATAATTATTATGTTTTTCATAATTAGTTCATAATTCTTTAGTTTCAATCGTTATTATTAAAAGATACACATAATTTTTTCTTAACAAATGCAAAAAGTGTGTGAATCACATTTTTTCAAAAGTAGGCATGGTTTAACATTATGTCAGAGAATCCACTATCCAATAATATTATGGTTAATCATAACCACACTATTCATATTATATTCTGTGACTAGGTAAAATAAAATGTACCTACTGATATCATTGAAATACATGTATGAGTAAGTATAACGAAAAAGTTAATATTTAAATAATATTTTAACGTTTAAAAGAATATATAATGTAATGTATCTAAAAAATGCACAGTGCTGTTTCAGTTCAGAGTATCATTATCATCAGAGTATCATCAGTATTCAGTTCAGTTCACAGTATCACTACCGTTTTGTTCCAAGCATTTTAAACGTATAATAAACATCCACATTTGAATATTCTTGATTTTTCATGTTGACGAACACAGGAAGCACGCTATACAACGCCACTGTCTCAAAGATGACACAAATTATATTTGAAAATTCCCCACAGATATGGAAAATGTAAACAAATTATACAGCTCTATATTGCTTAAAATAACATTGAAACATTAACATTAGCACATCATTAGCACCATTTCCGTGGCATACTATTGAAAAGTCAAATGATTTATTAAAAAGTATGTGAATAAAAAAAAAATAAAACGTTGAATAAACAAAAAACTTTTAAATAAGTATAAGGTATAGGGATCGCTCTAGAATTTAATTCCCCATTAAAATGTGAAATAATAAATGGGTCATTATATTTACAAAATTTGAGTCTGGATGGTTTGAAGTTGGGATAAATGCTACAAGTAGTTAGTTTAGGTAGTTTAAACACCCTATATATAATTGAGAAATAATAAAAGCATTGTTGCATAGCTTTAGGGTTCTACTAACCACACTGCTAATACCGACACATAATTTTCTAAAATGACCACTACAGATAGTTTCAAATGTTATGGCGCTAATGAACAAACTTTCAAAAAAACAGAAATAACTCAAAAACAGTAAAAGATAGGTATAGGGAAATCTCACGAAAATCTACCTAAAACAACGTGTAGAATCGAAACATTCAATAAAAAAGGTACCGTTCCATTTAAAATAAGGAAGTTGATGCCGATTTCCGGTATAACGGAAGTGGAAAATGTTTTCATGAAGTCCGCCACAGGTCTATTAGCTGAAATCCAAATTTTCAAAAATCAGTATTTTCTATAAACTCTCATACTTTTAACGAATGGTTTCGATCGATCACCCTGTATATATTTTTTTGTGTATCTGTGTAATTCAACCCTTCAAACCATTTTAATTTAAAATTTCATCTGGATGATTGTCCTGTATACAACGGAATATATAGCTGTGAGGAAATGGTTAAATTGAAAAAAAAGTGTGGGTCTCGAAAGCCCTTTTAATCAACTTGTTACCAATGTCGCTAGAAACTCCACTTTTTTTCTTCTTGTTTGGGGTACTCAAGACAAAAAGTGAGTACCTACATAAGTATGTAAGAGTAAAAATTGTATATAAGTCACTGCCTCTAACTAAGGAAGATTTAAGAGCTTTGAGAGCGTTTTTAAAAAAATCCGTTGGAAATCGGTCAATAAGTAAATGTTTTAGAAGGGTGTCCAATTTTAAATGAGTCACACTGTATGTATAAAATTAATAAAACTCAAAAATGTATATCAAAACAAAATTTATTACATAACTATTACAGTAAAAATATTTGATGACCTTGGAAACAATTGTTTTATTAGTGCAGCACCTGCAATGGACATTCATTTTCATTATCCTTCTTAAACAACTCAACCAAAAAAAATCCACTTTTTTTTACATTCCCACCATACACTCCACATCGCAATTGGAACATAAAGGGCAACGAAAAATAAAATAGTTTTTAACACGGTTACGCCAAACAACAACGCACCAACTCCTTTCCATATAATGAACAGCTTTGTGAGCATGGTAATAGGTACTATCCATGTAATTCTATCTGAAGGCCATTTGGGAAGTTTGTAATCCTTAATCTTATGAGAATACTTGCTCTCTTCTAAAAAGAAGAGTGGTATTAGAATATGTAGGTACATCTGTGTATTAAAACCTGTAAAATTATAATTGCTAAGTAAACCACTCTCTTAGACAGACAGGACAGCTGGATGTGGACCAATGGTGAACGAGATAAGAGGTGTAGTGGGGGCCAGCAGGCCGACAACTCTCTCTTGTAGGTAAATTCACCTAAATTTGACATAAAAATGCAGCACTCAGTACTCACATTGTACGTAGTACCATAACTTGTACTGTATATATAAATGTATATCATTATTTGACACGAGAAAAGTTCGTCGTTTTTCGTTCCCCACACGTCAAAAATCACAGATCCTATACGGTGATAACTATAAGGCGATACCATGAAGGTAACGCCACAGTATGCTCTCCTATTCAGGGTATAACCGATGCGCCTTTCCTTTGTTCCTGACGAGATTTAATAAAATCAAAATTCGGACTTTTTAACTTCTGATGTGTGAGTACCAAAGAACGAGGAACCTTTTTCTCGCTTCATCTAAACTTAACGAGTCTATCCTTAAAGTGTTTTGGGAAGGATATATGCAGTTGCCGACTTTGACGAACCTCCGAAATATGTCTGATCCCATTAAAATTCATTATAGGGCGATATCAATAAGATAAACGTATTAAAACATGGTAACGAAGTTTCCCCGAGAACATGCAGACGTTGTTTATTTCTCTAATATAAGTGAATCTTAGCTACCATAAATAAATCCAGACTTTTCCCATTCGTAGTCAGAAAAGTGAGAGTAGTATAAATAAACACTACCGTAAACATTGGTGCTCAAAAAGTGTGCCAATTAACACATTTAAACAATTATATGCCCTTATCAGTGTTAGTGAAACAAAAACTACAGACTGTGTAAAAAGTACTAATGTTTTTTTCCATTCTTGGTGGAAACAATATTGTGACATTTGTTAAAGTGACATTAGTGACAGCTGACTTTTATTAAGTTTTATAGTTTACATACTTAGTCTGTTTAGTTTATACGACAAAAGGACCATGAAGAGGCAGTAAGGCGGGAGGAAAAGCGACGACAAGAGGACCTAGAAAAAGCTGAGAGGCGACATCAGGAAATCTGTGAGTCCCAAAAAGTAATAAACACCAGGTTGAATGAATTTTCTGGATGAATTGATGGCGTGGAACAACAGATTGACCAGGTAGGCCTAAAATTCAATAGAATCGAGAAGGTGTCTCAGGAGAATAAAGAAGAAATGGAAAGAAAACTGGAAGACACCAAACGGCAAGTGCAGAGAGAAATACTGGAAAAGATAGAAGGACTGGGCCACCAATTGCATCGTAAGTCGATAACCGAGTTAGGAGATGGTTCGACCTCACCAGCTACTCCGTAACAACATTCAAGCCTTATGCATACTGAAAGGTCAGTACACAAAATTCTAAAGCCTCCTACGTACGATGGACAACCATCATGGTCTATGTACCGCAGACAATTTGAGGCTGCTGCAAAGGAATTTCTCACCTAATCTCGCACCTAAGGAATTTCTCGAACAAATTGGCATCCAGATATTTATTGATAGACTACTAGACACAGAAATGCAGCAAGCTTTGCGGCTTGGGAGACACCACGATTAGTGATGCACTCATAGCTGCTTTGGAATTTAAAGCAGCTAAAGAAACATTGAGGAGCTACAAAACCTGAGTAAGGCAAGTAAATTCGACGAATGCCAATCGCTTAAAGAAACCATGGATAAATTACTACGAGAATTAAATGAAATCAAACAGTCGAACTCACCACAAAAGGAGACAAGAATCTGCTACAACTGTGGGAGAATTGGACATCTACAGCGTTTTTGCAGAGCCAGGACAAGGTACTAGTCAAGAGCATACTCACCAGAACATAGATCAAGATCCAGGAGCCCAAATGAAATGAACTGGAGAGAAGAAAGCAGGACACCGACGAGTACACAGGACAGGAATGGTCGCTTCCCCTTCCCCAAAGCGAAAATCTCGTTCCAGATCACCAGCGAGAGATTCGGAAAACGACAACTAGTCGATGCTAGGGGGCGCGTGTCGACTATTAGTACTGAAAGCCCCAATATTTCTGTCCCAGATAAAAGGAGCGATGCAGGAGCAAGAGAATCAGGACGCGCAGGTGCGGGAGGTAACCGATCAGCACCTCTCTGTGATGAACGAGTCGGCGATAGCAAGGAACAAAAACAGATCCATCTACATGAACGTCCTAGACAGGTTAAAGAAGGTATTCTACCTGTACTCAATTATTCGACTGATACCTGCATTCAACTGTTAATGGCAACAAAAGTACAAGTCGAAGATGAATAGTCCTCGGAAGAATTAAAGAAAAGCCATAAGAAAGATAATGATCTGAAATTAATCCGGAACTGGCTAAAGAATGGAGTTCGGCCCAACTTGGCAGGAAGTTTCCAGATATAGTACGACTATCAAGGGATACTGGGCTCAATGGAATTCCCTTTGTCTTTGCGATGGCCTACTGCATCGGAAGTGGGAGAGCTCCGATGGAGTATCCGCAGTCTACCAGTTGGTCTTGCCTAAAGCAAGAATCCAAGTGTTAGAAGAACTGCACAGCAGCCCAACCAGAGGACATTCTGGAGTAAACAGGACTCTGGCTCGAGTGAAGGACCGATTTTATTGGATAAACTGTCGCAGAGACGTAGAAGAATGGTGCGAGATGTGATCTGTGCTCTGCCAAAAAGGGACCAAAAACAAGAAGCCGTGGTAAAATGGTGCAGTACTTATCCGGAGCACAATTCGTGAGGGTAGCAGTGGACATTATTGGACCATTACCTGTAACTGACCGTGGCAACAAGTATTTGATGGTGGTAATGGATTATTTTTCAAAATGTCCCGAAGCAGTACCCCTCCCCAATCAAGAAGCAGAGACTGTAGCGGAAGCATTCATCGAGAATTCTCATTCATAGCTAGACATATAGTACCCCTCGAACTGCATTCCGATCAAGGAAGAAACTTTCGAATCAGAGCTGTGGCAAGAAGTAATGAAAATACTAGGCATTAAGAAACCCTAACTACTGCTCTTCATCCCAGTCGAATGGCATGGTTGAACGCCACAATAGAACCATATGCCACTACCTGTCTAAATTCGTCTCCGAAAATCAAAGAGACTGGGACAAATTGGTGCCTCTGTTCTTGTTGTCGTATCGAAGTTCCCAGCATGAGTCAACTACCTACACTCCGTCTATGCTGACCTCTGGAAGAGAAATGAAGCTGCCTACTGACCTCATACTTGGCCATTCAATAGAAGAAAATCAGGAACGATTTGGAAGCCGAAGATAATACTAGATGTGCTGCCCCCAACTGTCCAAACCTAGGTCCTATTGATAATACATAGAATAGGTACGCTCAAGAGAAATTACTTATTAGTATTAGTCTATTATTACTTTTTGCAATATAGGTATTTAAAAAGTGATTTGTAACTGATGTAATGACTTGTAATGACTTTTGTAGCAAAATGATTCAAGCTGCCGATTTTATGTAATACTTTTAAAAATATCCGGTTATGCAAAACATTTTTGAGTGTGTATATTTTTAAATTAATTATAGGTAATATTGCATGTAAGTTCTTAGTATCTAATCTACTGTTTCAAATTTCAAACATTCTGTGAAAAAAACATATGTGGGTATCTTGCCTAGACGGGACACAACTTTCACGGTAGGTCGAAAGTTTTTTTCGTCTAATATAACATTGAACAGTTCATAAAATTGGACTTAAGCTCAAGAAAGTCTGGGTAACTGCGGGTGAAACTAAATTAAAATAAGAAGCGTTTTATTGCACATTTGTAGACCACAAAAAGCAAAGTTGCTATATGATGTCGCAAGTCTACTGTAGCTTCTTAATAATGCAAAGTTTTGTACAGGTTAACAACGTTTTATACTCGGTATGGTACAAATTAAAACATTTAAACGTACCGCTGTTGACGGATAGCGGGGAAACGGGTATAATACACCGGTGGCGTTCACAAAGCAACATTTCGTTAAAAAAAATATTTGCTTTAACTATACTTTTTTTCTTTCAAGACATTAAGTGAAATTAATTGATATTTAAATTAAGATATATTGCTGCACGTTTAGTTTATTATTAGCAGCTATTTTTACTTTATTATTGCAGCTTACAGCAGCTTTTCTTTTTACAAGGAAACTTCAAAAAATATATTTCTTCACAATTCGATGTTGACATTTCACAGTAACTACAATCAAATAAGTAACTACAAAGTTTTTCCGTAGATATTTTTTCAAATTTTTTCCAAACAATAAAATTTGAACGTTAAGAACTTCAGTACACTGTCGTCCCGAGATTTGCGCTACTGGTGCGTTCAACGCTGCCATTAGGATAAAAAAGTCCAATTGAATACAAAGCGACCTACATTACCGACATTGAAAATGTTTTATACGATCCCCGACTACCAGAAAATAATATGAGCTGCCATAAATTTCTTTAATTGTTCGCGAAACGGCACCACGAACGATTAATGATGCATTCCCCATGTAATTTGAATGGGAAAATAAAACACCAATGAGCGACCTCTAAAACTTAATTAAAAGAGCTAATCTTCTGGAATTAGTAATAACTAATCAAATACTATGGTTTAAGCCTAGGGCCGGAAGAACAAATTTTTTGGACCACCCTAGTGTACAGGCTACAAATTTAGGCACATACCAATAATGTATTTCATCCTCGATCACGCATCACGTTTGTGGGGGGGGGGGGGGGGGGATTGTTTGTGCGGATAACTGTGTGCACTGTTCCTGTGGCTAAACTGTTGAATTTTTGTTGAATTAGATACTTAGAGCAGGACCAAACATTAGCGCAACATATTTTAAAGTCATTTAAAATGTTTCACAGTTTAAGCCTAATTCAAATTCGGAAGGCTTGCATATGAATATATTTTTTTATAAAAAATCAATAGGATGGGAGGGCATTTTTTAATATTGGCTCTCTTACAATAAATTGACTCCGCCTTTGCTTTGCTTTGCTCCAATCCGATACACTTATATGTATTAAAAATATTTTTTTTCCGTTTTTTTTATATATGATTGAATTTTTCATTGAATGTCATTGAATTTTTATTAAATATAACACTGTACTTTTCCACTTTTGGATTCTCCAGCAACAGCCAATTTAAAAAATGTAGAACACTTATGATCCCAAGTGATTCGTTTGTGAGTTAAAGATGATTGAAAATCAACTGACAAAAAAAATCTATGGGACTGAGTGGAAAAAATTATATATAGTTTAGTTGGCAAAGTTAATTAGCATGTCAAACAAAAACAGAAAAACGGTCAACAACGGACAATAATTAGGTACACTAAATAAATTACACATTACAAATTTAAAAAATGTTCTACAACTAACAGATATGTATATAAATAGTCATACTAATAAAAGTATCTAACCTAATTAAAAATAGTATTAATAAATTATTTTAATTATTTTTTTTTAAATTACAGATTAAAATCATGTGAGAATACAAAATGGTCTTCAAAATATTCAGTTAAAATGTATGTAATATGTCCTTTCTAATAAAATATTTCGTAATTTATTTTTAAAACCTTAATAGGAAGTACTCTGGTTTCGTGTGGTACATAGATTGTTATAAATACTAGAGATCGCCAAAGTGTGGCTCATTACAGAGTCACACTAGCCCGTTCAATTACATACGGTGTCTTACCTTATAAATGCTTGTTAACAAAGTTTAAAGTGATGGGTAGAAAACAATTCCTTGCTGTTTGTCGGAAGCTGTATGGCAGGTGTAACCCGCCCAATTAACACAACACAAATACTGTAAACTGTTCAGCACTATTCTATATTATTTAAATACAAATCTGAAATGTAGCTAGACCTATGTGATGGGTCTTTATGGGTCCCAAATGGGCTTTAATCCGCTTTTACACTGAAAATCCATCGAATTGTTCTCGAGTTCAAACGTTTGTTTGTTTTAAATAATTTTACTTCTAACAAATAAAAATAATTCATTCACTGAAAAAATGCCTCATTCACTGAAAAAAGTCACCCCCAAAATTGTTTTTAACCTGATGGGCTCTAGATATAACTTTGAAACGTGGATAAATTGAAGAGGCATATCCTGCATGGATATTGAGTCATTCGCAAATTTAAAATCTATTCAGCCGTTCTTGAGTTATTTGAAAAATTGGAGTCACATAATATCCAGTCAGAAATAAGGACATTTTTCCTATATAGAACCTACAATGTTCGTTTGTGTTTGTCACTCTGGAGTCACACAATGGTTTCCGAATATTTTTTTACGTCGCGTACCCGCGTAAAATATATAACGGGTGTTTAGTTCGAAATTCGGCCGATAGTACGCGCGGTTGAGCTGTGGATATTTCTAAGATTTAACACATAGGATTTGAAGAAAAGTGCTGAGTCATACAGTTGAAAACGACTGGGCGCATGCAATATAGGCATTACAACATAGGCATCCGTTTACTAACTGAAAATCCATCGAACCATTTTCGAGTTTGAAAAATTCGTAGTATGATGTCACATAATAGTATTCCACCAATCAGAATTGGGAATATTTTTTCCGTACATGGTTATCCACCAATAGAAGCTGTGGGGGAGGGTTTTTTTTTGTTATTTTTTCAATATCTCGCACCGTTTACGCAAGTTATGAACCGTTATTTCATAAAGAGTGTGTGAGGTCCCTTATCGTTCTAACCAACCAAATATATTTTTTTAAATACGGAGTGTTTTTCCACGCCAATCAGTCAAACTCACAACACATGTTTTTTCCCCGCCCACCCGCATGGTGGGTGTCAACGTGACGTATACTAAAACGTAACGACAATCGTGCTTTATGAACCTCACCCCATCTCAGCTGCATGTCGCCCAGTTTTTTCCAGTTCGGTAAGTCCGATCTGCTATGACACTCATATCCGTGATGAATATTTAAAAATACGTAGGTACATGAATGGGCTAGTGCAAATCTGTAATGAGCCTCACTTTGGCGATCTCTAGTAAATACGTATAGTACTATATGGCACATTTTTTGAACACCATTTTGGCATGGTTATCATTTGGCATCGGCGTATTGAACTATAAAGTGAAAGTCATCTAACATGTGAGGTAAGTTGTTTGTATAGACATCCAAAAAAAACGTCATCAAAGTTGGCCAAGAAAAAAAAGACGTATTTCTATTCTTAATCGGATTTATAACCTTATTTATCTTGTCAAGACTGTCACATCATATGACAGCCATTGTTTATTTTACAAATTGTGACAGTCACTTGTCAAAAGTTTGACATAATCGAAAAGCTTCGACATGACCGCTATTTCCATCTCTCTCGTTCATAGCCAGAGTTGATGGCGGTTTTTTTGGGATGTCTCTATATAATGGATATACAACAGTGGTCCTTGTGTTGATCCCTGTGGTACTCCTCTTTTAATTAACATTTTTGAAGATTTAAGCAACTCTCCTCTTTCAATAATTTTGGTTACACATTGCATGCGGTTTTTTAAGGGTCTCTTATTCCATATGTTATAATTTTATTGAGCAGTATATCGCGTTCTACGCTATCAACGACATTGGCAGATAAAGAAATATTGCAACTGTTTTTTTTGCTGTTCATTGAATCTATCAATATGCACAGAGTTTGATACGCCACTCTTATTGTTGATTTTTTCTTACGGAAACCATTTTGTGTATCCGAGAGCAATGTGTATTTTTCCAGAAAGTTGACAATTACATTGTATATTCTTTTTTTAGACTATTTTACTAATATTAAACCAGAGATATATTGGTCTATTTCACTTTTATTACCCTTTTTATGTAATACTTTGAGATGTGATGTTCCTGGTTGATGACGCCATGTACAAAAATAGCGACAGTAGTTGTGTGGTTCTATACAGGGTGTTTTATTTATGATTATACAATAGGGGGCATGCGAAAAAACTATAAGAACAAAAATTTACTGACTAGATCTTACGAGATCACAATTTGCCGTTGATTTGATGTCATCATTTTTTTACATGACGTCATGAAGCTTTTTTTAATAGAACACCCTATATATTGTTTTTCCACTTCTAGATTCTCCAATAACAGTCAATTCCAAAAATGTATAACAAAAAATACATAACACTTGTGGTATAATTTTTTTTGTGAATTGTGTTCAATTGTCTCCAACTCAAAAAACGAATTCCTTTCTTTAGACCATAAGTGTTATATATTTTTTAAAATTAGCTGTTACTGGAGAATCCAAAAGTAGCAAAAATATAGGGTGTTCTATTAAAAAAAAAAAAGATCTATAACATCATATACAAAAAAAAATGAGGACGTCACTGTAACTTCTAATTAGAGCGTAAGATGCGCAATTGAAAATAAAAATTGCAGTATTATGCAAACCTTTACGTCCTCACTGCATGCAATTTCAAATCTACTATATTTTTCAACTTTCAATCTATTCTTATTATATTACAATGTGTATGTAGAAATATTTTAATATTTGAATTCCTTACCCCCACGCTCCCTGGCCTCCTGCCTTTTCCACAGGATAGTAATGCTCTTCTTTGTGACAAGCAGCCTTAATATTTCTAAGTATATTAGGTAAAATAATTGCACCAAGAAGTAAAACTTTCTTAATTGCTACCAGAGAAGAAAATACCATTCCTAACAGAAGCATTACTTTCAACATTTTTGCGATTATTAGAATTGGAATAATATACATTCTATTTTTTTCTTCTTTCTTGCTGTTGAAGCCCAATTATCTAAAACAATAACTACTTCAAATATTTATTCACCCACACAAAAAATAATAAGAATGCTTTTAATAAATGGTACAACATATTTTTAGCGCGTATATACAGGGTGCTTCACATTAAGTAGCCAGAGTGAGGAGTTATTAAACGTTTTGGGAGAATCATAGTATGAGCTGAAAATTTGTGGCACGGAGTTTTCAGGAATGTATTTTAGGTGTATAATGCCAAATTATCTGGCACTTTCGCACAAATTTGTTAGAGGATGTCTGAAAAACTTTAGAACGTTTTTTAATAAACTTAAGAAACCCTTAAAAAGTTTCTTAAGTATGTCATTCTAAACAGAACATACTGTATTTTATAAGATCGTTCACTTACATTTTTCATCATCTTTGTATACAAACTAATACCCCTATATCTAAAATGTAGGGTTTTTGAGTTAGTTCAAAGGATTTATCAAAACGATTAAAGTGAGGTACGTAGGGTATGTTGAAAATTGCTTTCAGCATTAATAATTTATTTTATAAGAATTATTTTAACCTTTAATTTGTTTACCCTTGATTATAACTGTTTGATTAAAATTAAAATCCTAATGTTACGCCTATAGCAAAATAAAAATCAGACAGTTTTTTGTACGTTCGAAAACAATACTGTAAAGGTCGAAGCCACGCATCTGGCGATTTGCCAATTACCAATAATCTAAGGGCAGTAGGTCACGTGTTATTGTCTACTAATTAGATATAGCTTAAATACGTATGTGAAGAGCAGCCCTTGGTAAGCCGTCTGGGCAATACGCTCTTGTAATAACATCCCAACAGAGATTATTTCGTTTATTCGTTTTCAAAAACTAGTTCGTTTTTATCAAAATTCGTTGCCAAAATTCGCTTGTCGCCAAAAGTATAATCAACTCCAGTGACATTTTTCTATAACCTTAAGTGACATTTTTATAGGAAATAAAGGAAATAAAGACAGGAACAAACATTGATGTACTTACATATGTACTAATTCATGTGTAAACATTATTTCAAACTCCAAGCAACAGGCCATTTCGAAAACATTCTTATGAAATACAAACCACTTCAGGGGTATATACAACAAATTTATAGCGCGCATAGCTATAATTTGATTTTTTTCTATGAACATGTAGGTATCAAATAACTTCTACTGCAACCGTCCATTTTAGGTATAGAGAATACTGGTATGTATGTATTGAAAGACAATGAAAACAGGAATCTAACGGTGTAATAAAATAATAGTTTTGAGTTCTCTTTCTCTGAGAGATTTCTTTCTATGAGTTTACAATTTCAATTTATTTTCTTAAAATTGAAATATCTCGAAAACCATTTTAGAGATAGGCAATGTTGATTAAAGTTAGTTTAAATTAATGAGTAGAAACCAAAGATGGTATAAAAAAATATAGCCGTCATTTCAAATAACGAAATTGGTATTTACTTCCGGTATATTCAAAAGTGCCAAAAAGTCGCCATTATTTAATATATGTATATAATCCCTGAAAACCCCCAGATACAAATGTTCAGCTTCATATTTTTTTTAGTTCTCCCAAAACGTTTAATAGGCCACTCGTCTTGAAACACATTGTATATACATATGTATATTTTTTTAGATAGAGCACATAGCAAAAAGATATCAATTTCATCACATCATCATATTATTAGAAATCCCATATCCGAGCAAATACCAATATCTACATCACAAATAAATACGTAATGTACATAGGTAAATCCAGCATGGACACAAATAAGATTTTTATAAACTACACATTAGTTCTTGCGCCGTCATAAAAGGCATTACCTACATTGGATATGTGGTAATATTGACGTTATATTTGACTTGGCGCATCTCGGAAAAAAGTACTAAACATGAAGATATTTAAAAGGGAGGTGTCTATTTGCAAAAAATATCAACTTTTTTTCTCCGAAATAAAGGTAAGGGTATCTTGATTAACATAATTTTTATCACAATAAATCTCAAATATGTATCCCATACATATGCGAAATGCGAAATGTTCGTGTAATGGTGGCACTTCACTTGGCGTAGCGTATTTGTGTTTGAGTATCGCGGTATTTGTCCAAATATTTGATGTATTCGCAAATATTCCAATCATGCCATCCACACATATATCAAAATATACTCAAATATGCCAAAATATGTTTGAATATTCAGAACCAGTGAATACAGTGACACTGACGTGTTGACAGCGACAGCACCTTATTACCTGAATGCTTCTTATTACCAATATATGTTAAATCTACATAAGTACAAAGTTACTAAAAAAGACCATGACGAACACGGCGCTGGTGGAACCAAGTGTGGACGGTTACCTCAAATATTCGCCTTATTTGACTTATTTGATGTGCGATTGAAAACCGACAAGTGGACGAAAACGCGTATTTGCTGTTAGCGCTATTCGCGTTATTTGTACAAATAAAGCAAATATAGCGAATAGCTCTCTACACATCGCCGTTTTTGGGCAAATACAACAAATACACGAATACGCTACGCCAAGTGAAGTGCCGCCATAAAGCTGAGTATTTTCCAAATTAGTAAACACGAATAAGCACGAGCGAGCTAGCATTCTCTATTAATAATCATGGTGCGAGTACTTGGCAGCGAGCAAGCAAATGTTTGTTTGCTCATGTTCAAAAAAGACCTGGCCGGAGTCGGTACACCAAAGAAAAATACTGTTCTTGCTTACTCCTTAAAAGCGTGTATTCGCCAAAAAATCAAAGGAGAGCAAATGAAATGAATGGTCATTTGTTAAAAAGGCATCAGTCATCAATTTGGTGAGTTTCACTTTTCCAGTGAATTAGATATGTCACAGGCTGTTGAATCATTAAAGGGCATCGATCTGTGAACGTATACAGCGGCAGGGTAACCAGAAAGCATTCAAATTTTGTTACATGTTTACAAACAACCATTTAACAAAAAAGTTCCTGAAACTTTACTCTAACCGACGCACAGTGGGGCAAACTGGTTATTTAGGAGTGCAAAATTATATCCGTTCATATTGATAGATAATTTTGTATTACATGAATTGTATATGTATTAAATAAGTATAAAGAGGGGTATCAAAGTTGCATAAAATTACTGAGATAGTTTCATTTAAGAAAAAATTTTTACATAAAGCAAATTAAAAAAAAAATATATTTTAATTTATTTACGTTATTTGTATTCTATTTTCTGTTCAAAATAAACATAATTAAATTACAAGATATACTACATAAAACGGTATGAAAAAACGCAATTCGCTCTCAAAAAATTTTCTGAATCTTACGTAGACTGTTCTGAACTGAGCTGAACTGAAAGTTTTCATTTCTTCTTCAACGTCATCATCTTCGAAAATCGATATTGTTCTCTTTCCGAAGCTTTTTTTACTACACATGATTGTGGAAATTAATGGAACCAATGTGAATAGTAAATTGTTAAAAAAATGTTCGCCTCCATTAAAAAATTAAAGAACTTTTTCAGCTGCAGTTGGCTGCACTCATATTTGATAAAATCAAAAACTGTACATCTCATTCTTAATATATGTGTAAAAATTAACGTGAATACATGCGAAGTATTTCATTAAAAAAAAAACATAGAAAATTAATTTACACAAACTCTCTTGAAATAAATATGTATTTTAAAATTTCAGAAAAATGTTTAAAGGAGAAGACTTGAGTTTTAACTCAAGTTTTAATCTTCTCCTGAAGATGCCAACTTGGTTGGCGAAACGCGCGTCGAGAAAAGTGTAGTAGTTCAGTGTTTCGTGGAAAACATCCAGTTTTTTATTAAAAATACTAGCAAAGATCTATCTATATTTCGTTTTTCGACCTTTACACTCCTAGATTAGCATTTTGCCCCACTGTGCGACGATGCCCTTTTAACAAAACATTTTAGATTCAAATATTCGCTCTTATACGCGGCCGGTTGCTATATTTTGCGTTTTTTTATAAATTCTCGCGCTATGTTCAGACTAGAATGAATAGGTATATTCTTATTCGCAAAGGATCCTAGTTTACAGCAGAGCATTTGCAATGACCTTTTAAAAACACAGGAACGATTAACTAACAATATCCTTCCACAATCAAACTTTTTAGATCTGGGATTATACATGTTGTATATATATATTGTAGATCTGGGTCATGATTCTTTTAATACTCATAATTCCTCAATCTGTATATTAAGAAATTTTAATGCATCAACATTCTTCATTGTAAAACAAACTACCGAACTAAAAAAGGTTATTATCTTAATTATACAGACGATTAATTTGCTCCTTACGTGTTTATAAAATTTTAATATCCATGTATATGTACTAAGTATATATTTAGGTTAACAAATTGTCGGATTATTACTGGTCGGTGTTTACAAATATATCATAATCTATTTGTAATAACAATTCCAAATCAATAAAATAAATAGATATAATATATATGAATAAGAATAAGAATATAATATTCTTAAAATACACGTAGTTGGCGCGGATTGGTCCAATCGCATCATAAATTACTACACATTACCACACTTTTTTTCATGTGCCGAAGACTAAATCAGGTCTCTTAAATGTTTTCGGGGCCGCCGAAAACGAATTAAATTTTAGAGTTGTTCTATCACCTCTCATTTTTTTCCTCGACTTTAAAAAACGCTGTTTTAGAGGTGAAGTGTAACCACAAACCGGGCGAAACGAAAATTTTGTATTATCAGATGACCTTATAAACCCGAAGCACTTTTTAATCTCATGAAGTAGATCTATTATATGCTCATCCTAAACACCCTGGTATATTTTTCTTAAATTGACGTCTTCATGAAAACGCTCATCTTGTTCTTCGCTGAAGTCACCTAAGTTGGTAGGAAAGTAGTCAATATGTGATAGTCTATGATGGCTGACTACTGTTGGTGTTTGAAGCGAGAGATACTTCGAATCCACATAAATTAAAATCGATCTACAAATCATTTGAGCCGAAAAAAACGCACTACGAGAATATAATTGTGTATTTCATTATATTAGTTTAATTTCCCGGCGTTTTTAATTTAAATTTATGAACAAACTTTAGAAAACACATTTTTACCCGATCTCTTTTCAATTTTCGTTTATTTTTTGGTTCTGGCGTTGGCGCCCCTTCTGTGGTAAATCTTGTTAGAAATAGTACCTCCACGTGGTCCAGGATGGATGACTAGATCTACTTCATGAAATTAAAAAGTAAAATGCTTTGGGTTAATGGGGTTTGGGTTCGAAAGGTTATGGATTCATAAAAACCTCCTAACCTACAAGCGTAAAGTCTTGGTCATTTGATACATAAAATCGACGTTTCCCCCGAGTTTTGTGGTTATGTATATGTTTATTATAAGTAGAATTATATTATAAATGGAATTAGTTTTCAGCGACATCGGAAACATCTGAGAGACAGAACATCTGATCTAGTACCTACATGAAAAAATGTTTTTGTGGTCCAATTACTAACAGATTTATTTTAGATCTTACAAATATGCAAGTGAAATAATAGAGGTTTACGCACAGAAGAACAATTGTTTGTTTCAATTTCAAAAATGTTGGAGTAAAGACAAAACAAAATATTATAAAGCCATATGTGGAAAAGTGGAGGAAGGGAAATTTGAATTTAATGTAGAAAAGATTCCCTTATCTCAATGTTGTTTTCAAAAATAAACTGTAATAGATTGGACAATATTATTCTAGAATTGTAAATTTGACTACATACGAAAAAAATTAACAGCGAGCTTGAACTACGTAAGATGAATTTACCTTCCACAAAAACCTTCGAGAAATTCTGCTGCTAAACATTTTATTGTTAGTGTAATAACCGTATGTCAAAATTTCATGATATGTATCATTAAATATAATAATAATTATTATCTTCTGAACATCACTTTTAAATAACAAGTACTTTTTATAAAACTAAAAAGATAAAAATATTTCAGTATTCTTACCCCCACCATCCTTTATTGACTTTTTGACAGGATTCCCTAATAGCTACATAAATCGTTGGGTAAATAAGTGCAGCAAATATGAGTATTTTCTTCACTAAAAAAGATTACAGACAAAACCATAGAGAGTATTATCTTTGTCTTCAGTAATTTAAAGAGAATAATTTTCGACAATATTTTCATTTTCTTCCTATCAACCAAAGTAAGCTTTTTTGGATACCTGAAATGTAAAATTATACTATTACATACAAAATACAAGGTGTCCCAGAATGATTTATACAAGCTATAACGCCTATGCTAATAAAGATGTCGGAGTGCAACAAAATCGACGTCAATTTTTTGTAGGTGTGTTAGCCAGCATTAGAAATACTGCGGTAAATAATTTTGACCGACACACAACTTTTTATTTTCAAATAACGACGCGTAGACACAGGGCCGTAGCCAGGTGGGGGCGTATCAGGGCGGCGCCCTGGCAGGCCGAAATTTCGCCCTGACAGAAGACTGCTAAAGATAGAGACGAAAGTCTAGTAAATATTTACTGTTTTTTGTAAAACTGGGTAGAATTATTAAAACATTCCATTGTTCCATTCCATTTATTAATTTTTCGAAAAATATAAAACAAAACATACTTTAAAATTTAGAAAATTTTCGCCTGCGGCGCCAGTGTAATCATTTTCTATAGACACAATCACCTTAACTTTCTCGGTGAGCCTCCGGCCAAGGTTTATATTATTTTTATGGCCGGATCAAAGTTCAAAAATTTTTTCTTGGGAAAGTCTATATTTTTGCATAAATGAATTTTTCATTGAAATTTTGAAATGCCAGGAAAACGCGACCTTGAAATTTTGAAAAATTTTCGTCTGCGGCGCACCTTTATTTTTTCCGGGTGCCCCCTTGTCCCGGTCCCAAAAATTTAAGACATGCCCTGGCTATAAAAAGTAAGGCCGTGACAGCAGTAGTGACCTAACTGCGGCCCTGCATAGACAATCTAATGACACCAGGTCCTCTCTTGGGGACAGGTCCCCAAGGTCAATTACATATTTAAATTTGTTAAATTATATTGTTATATTTAAAATATAATAAAATTTGTAGTGGTAAAATGTTATCAAATGACTTGCTATTCATTTATATTACATACTCATATTACTTAAAAAACTGTTAGTGGATGGATATGTAGCAAGTAGCAAGTATATTGTAATTGATAATTTTATTGATTATATCTCCAAAACTCTTTAGAAATAAACACATACTATATTATATCATCCCATTTAAAAAATCTGTATATGATTTATAAATACCTTGTACACTATATTTAATAATTAAACATAATTAACTCTCATTTATTTCATCTCGTTTTTCCCCATATTGGCCAATATAAGAAGGTGGCGGCTTTCTGAATACATGTCTGTGCATGTCTACAGCAATAATATGTAGGTACACTAGAACTATTTGAATAGTATTTTCCGAAATTTTAAAAATGATCTCGTCTACCAACCTACTACATTTATAAAATTTTATAACAGAGCTGCACACATCGTATTCAGATTTTGTCATGTAAATCATGTATATCAAGTGGTTTTTTCGATTTCTATTAAATGTTTACACTTTAGTATCTACATTTAGGATTCTCCGATTCTACATAAAACTTGCTGTACAACACACTACATTTTTTGACATTTCCATTAAAGATAGCGGAGTTACTGATATGTAAAATATCAAATAGGTAAAGTATCAAATCACCTAATTCTGATATTTTAAGTAACATACGAAAATTACTTTGTATAACAAAATTTGTCAACATAGGCCTTGGCAATAAATTATATTCATCAGACATTTTTTTGTTCTCAAATTTAAAGTAATTGGATATAGTATCGTGAAATATTTATAGAAAAAATGAAATTATTATCTTGTGAAAAGCTGTTCATGCGGGTAATATTTTGCAAAACGTCTGTTTAAATTTTCTTTAGTCAAATATACCAAAATCATACAAAAATCAATTAGATTTGTTTTAAATCTCTTATCAAAATATCAATACTTAAATAATGTCGTATAGCAAGTTTGATACAGAATCCAATTATATAAGAGTACCCAGGGAGTTTTATTTAAAATTCAAAAGTTGGAGGCACTTCCGGTGAAATCATAAGTGGCAGAAACATATGAAATAGTGAAAAAATTGTTTTTTCATAAATAAACTGCTGGCCACTCGAACATACACATAGAGAGTTTTAGTCAAAATTTAAAGTTCAATATTTTTAACAGGAATGCAAATTTTTGAACGCGGCTTGCAAATTTTAAGAGGTAGTTTTTTTCGGATTAGTTGCATGACGTATATTTATCGTAGGACCATAGGTTTATTATATACGGGGTGATCAATGAAGTCATGCAAAAAATCAAAAAGTTTGTATGAGTGAAATTTCCGCAAAAAATTTTTTTGGTCGTTGCAATATGGTTCGTTACTAAGGTAACATCAATATCTCTAGACGTTTTTGTCAGTTTTGGATTAAGGCCCTTAGGCTTTGTACACACTACTCAACATAAAATTTGGGTAGCAAAATTTTTAAAATGCTATAACTTCACATTGGATTGACGGTTCTTGATGATTTTTACGGATTTGGAATCTTTATTTCACGTAGATTTTCTCTGGTCTAAGCATTTTATTTGAGGGTTGGAAATTTACACATTATACCGGGTCAATAATAAACAAACCGTATGGTACGACGCGCTCTAAGGTTTGGCATTATTTAAGTTTTTGTAAAAATAAATTCTCACCTCAAGTTGTTTTTATTTAACTTTCTTCTCACTGTTCTGTCCGAAACTCACACCCCAATTTGTTGTCTCAAAGAATCATTCAGTTTTACAGAGTTCTTTGTCCACCCCCATGCCCATAATTATGATCGGGTGTAATTTCTACGCGACGCGTCAATTTCAAAGTAGGCATTGGAAAAACAAATTTGTTGCTATGGAATTAAAAACTGTTAACATTATTCTAGAAATAATCTGACACATTTCAATGTTATAATTTTGTAAATTTTAATTAATATGAGGCGTTTAACCACGGCAGAAAGGGAAAATTGCATTCGACTTCTTAACGAAGGAATGTCAAAAGAGCAAATTGCGCACATTTACAATGTCAACCGAAAGACAATTTATAATTTGAAGCGCCGCGTCGAAACTACTGGTGATCATAATTATGGGCATGGGGGGTGGACATACAAAAAAATAAACCAAAGAACCGAAAGAATTTTAATGAGAGAAACTATGCAGAATAGAACAAAGAACTCTAGAAAACTAAATGACTCTTTAAGACAACAAACTGGAGTAGAGAGTTTCGGAACAGTGAGAAGAACATTAAATAAAAACAACTTGAGGTGAGAATTTATTTTACAAAAACTTAAATAATGGCAAACATTTTAAATTATAGAGCCCGTCGCAGAGCAAAATGTGTGCGGTTATTACAACACACCATAGAGCGAATGGGCGGACATGGGCAAATCGGCATGCGAATAAGGATAATGCAGAGTGGAGCTATTGTTTATTTACTGACGAAACAAGATTTAATTTGTTTCACTCCGATCGATGGCCGAATGTTAGTTTGGAGAAGGCCAAATCAGCGATATTTGGAGGAAAATAATAAACGTGTTCTTGTCGCTACGTTTTTGTATATTATCGACCCGGTATAATGTGTAAATTTTAACCCTCAAATAAAATGCTTAGACCAGAGAAAGTCTACGTGAAATAAAGATTCCAAATCCGCAAAAATCATCAAAAAAAGTCAATCCAATGTCAAGTTATAGCATTTTAAAAATTTTGCTACCCAAATTTTATGTTGATTAGTGTGTCCAAAGCCTAAGGGCCTTAATCCAAAAACTGACAAAAATGTCTAGAGATATTGATGTTACCTTAGTAACGAACTATATTGCAACGACCAAAAAAAAAATTTTTACGGAAATTTCACTCACAAACTTTTGATTTTTGCATGACCTCATTGATCACCCCGTATATAATAAACCTATGGTCCTACGATAAATATACGTCATGCAGCTTAATCCGAAAAAAAACTAGCTCTTAAAATTTGCAAGCCGCGTTCAAAAATTTGCATTCCTGTTAAAAATATTTAACTTTAAATTTTGCCTAAAAGTCTCTATGTGTAAATTCGAGTGGCCAGCACTTTACGAGTATATCCTGTCCAAACTCCAGTTTTATTTTCTAAGAATTGTGGCAGTTTTAGCTTGTATAATGATTCTGATGATACCTGGTATATGTATCTTTTAACATTAAATTAGGAACACATGTGTTAAAACTATTTCTGCACTATTTTTCTCCCGTGAACTAATTTGTTGCCCATGGCTATAACACACAACGAAATCAGAAAGAATAATTCACCATGTACGTTCATTAAACAATTCATTATTTTATACAATGTTAACCTGAATTCGCTATAAATATTTTAGCATAATTCGAGAATTCAAATATGCTAATAGCAGATAATATTTCTTAATAATATTAGTGAAACGGGCTCAGAAATTAGGGCACAGCCCTTATTTTGTTTGCCCACCCTAAATTTCGTTTGCCCAGCCCTTATTTTCGTTTGCCCAAACTAAATTTCTCTTGCCCATCCCTTATTTTTGTTTGCCCGTCCTGAATTTCGTTTGCCCAGCCTGAATTTCAAATTTTAGGTTAATGTTCAGCATGAACTTCTTGGCCCACCCTCAATTTCGTTCATTCAACCTGAATTTGGTTTGCCCAGCGTTTATTTTCGTTTTGCCCAGTCTCATTTTCGTTTGCCAGACCAAAATTTTGTCTGTCCAGCTTGAATTCCTTTGGTTAACGAGACTTTTTCTGTCGCCGTTCTGCGGAGGTAGTTAATTTTCCCATTTTATGGTTAATTAAAATTGGGAAAGCGAATGTAACACTTGGGCATACGGTGGCTCATCCTGGGAAAACGAATCGTCTCAAGGAAATGCGTTTCTTCTCATTTTTTCATTCATGGAATTTTTTTTAATTTTCGATTTTTTTTTAAAGGTGGGCAAATAAACTATTCACTGGGCAAACGTGGGCAAACCCTGGGAAAACGAATGGTGTAGCGAAAACCACGTTTTTTTTAATGTTTTGTTTTTCGGATTTTTTTTATTTTTTATTTTTTTAATTTTTCCGTTTTCAATTGGCGGGCAAAAAAATTGTCTACTGGGCAAACATAGGCATACGATGAGTAAACGATATAGATAACGAAAGTCTTTATTTTCCAATTCAGGGGTGCCAATTTCACAGGGCTTATGAAGAAGGAAAAATGAACCGAACAACCATCGTGTTGAAAATAAAAGAAACTTCGATGTTAGTTAAGAAGCTTCCGAATTATAAATGAAAACATTACGAAGTAAGTTTAAATAAGTTTTCTGGTTAGAGGTGTAAAAAAAGCATTTCCATATTATTCCATGATACAACACACTAGACAATAACCTTTTCACGACATTGTTAACTTTTCCTACATTGAATCTTAAAGTAAGGATGCGATTTGCTCAAACATCAAAGGCAATTTTTTTATTTACTGTTTCCATGTAAACAGGAAATTCACTCTAGCACCGGTTTCAAATTATCTCATTTTCTCATTATCCCATACTTCCGAAACCAAATTACCTTATGTCAATCTTACTTCCTTTACAAGACAAAATAAACAATACATTTTTGCCGAAAAGTGATATACAAAGTTTTTGCTCTTGTTAACCCTTCTCTGAGAATATAATGTCCACCGCGTACTTAATTTATCAACTGGAGATGAGATTCAAAACAATACTGACAACGAATTAATACAGTATGCATGTATATTACGAAACGTACTTGTCCAAAAATAGTGAACAAATATTAAATAAATTTTATTGATACACCTAACTTTCAGGAGCGTTTCGTGTACTGAAAGTAAACTATTAAATACACAGAAACTTTTCTTTCAGATCTGATATTATCACCGACTAATCAAATAATTTCTAATTTTCTTGGAAATGATGTTTACCATTTCCAAAAGTTTCCAAGAAATTGTATTCTGTTGAATAATTGAAAAACACTTGCCCTCATAAATGGCAAGATGTTGCCAAAAAATATGCCATAATTGACATTTTTGCCAGTTATATTAATAATAACACTTTATCAGAAGCAAAAGGGTCATAACATACTTTTCAAAATAGAAGTACTTGTAGTATTCTCGAATTCAGTTCATATCTTTTTAGCAACCGAATTTTTGTTTGAAGCTTTTTAGATGTTTAGCAATTTAGATATCGAACTAAACTTCTCGTCAAAATTAGCTAGATCTAGATAATAATCTAGATGAGCGCCATTTGTGTTATCTTCAAGCTAGAGACGAACAGCTAATTTTAATCCCTGAAGTCGCTACGCTGTGGCTTAACGCATGAACTCTTGACTGCACCAGTGTCTGGAAGGTAGGCCACCCAAACAGGCTTTTACTCGTAAAATTTGAGAAAACAGGTACTGTTTACTACATTCCAGACTCTGATACAGAATGAATATCCGAAAGTTCACGCCCCCAAGTCGCAAATAACACGTATCGAACAGATCTCACGAATTTCGCGATTATCAACTCACACAAGTGCAAAAGAAGGTTGTGTCTAACCTAAAGTTGCACCTAAGGTTGCGCCTAATGTTTTGAAGGTAGTCAAAAAATGGGGGCGACGGGACGCAAAAGAGGCTTTGAAGTAACCGGACGACTTGGGGCTCTGGAAAGGATTCGAGCATCCTCAATAAAGCGTTCTGAGTTACCTCAGACGTAGAGACCTGCTTATAACCCCTCAGCGCGGCAAATTTGCAAAGTGGTGGAAATTCACATTCGCGCTCAATAGGCGGTCCACAGTAAGTCCATTCAATTTAACAGCCTTCACAGAATGCCAAGATATGAATTCGAGACCAAACGAGACCCCACGAAGCCTCCAACAGGTCCGACAGATTTGACAACTTGCGTTATCAAAGGGTGACATCGATTTGTAACATCCCACACCAATTTATTTGGCAGCATTGGTCATGGCAACAGAGGTCAGAGCAAACAAAACTCAAGAGTAACACCAGATGGGTGGCTCACGAGGACTGGAAAAGGGTTGAAAAGATGGAACAGCGACTAACCGCTCGGGATTTGTTGAAGAGGTTTTATTGTGTGCCAAAAACATAGTATTTACCCGCCAGCATCTTTCTCAGTCCATCCTGTACCAAATCGTTTCAAAAGCTAACTGTATTTATTATCTTAGCTATAAACTAGTATTACTTAGTAAATGTAATAGTTGGTTAATAAAGAGTAGGATGATGCAAAAATGTGATTATATTAGAAAACTTCTTACCCACCAATATTTTAAAAACACTATTATTTTTAATACTATATCTAATCATTGAATCTTAAGATAACGTCGTTGTTAAGGTATGTTTTAACCCGTTAGTGCTCAGAGCTAAAAAGTTTTAAAAACTAGTCTTTTTTGTTTAGACTGTATTGAGGCATAAAAAATAAGAAAAAAACAAATTTTCTGAGAAGTTCCTGAAAATGAATGGCAACTATAGTTGCCACTGAGCATTTGTATTCTAAATAAATGTTCATGTACTATTAAACAAAAAATTTATTTCTGAGAACATTTTACAAAATTCTTAAAATATCAAAGTATTATTCGTGGAAACTTTGAAAACATGTTGAATGGAGTGGGACATTACTTTTGGAACATAAATATGTTGTTCTATTTTGGCACACCTTACAGTGGCGGTACTTTGATTCTCCTTTAATAATTATGTGGCCTTGTCCATCTCTTCGTATATCTTCTAAGGCAATGGATCTTGAAAAAGATGTAGATGGGCCAGGTTTGGAAGGTGGGCAGCCATATGCATTTAAAAGCTTTCGAAGTTGAGGGTTGTGAATCTGTAGGTATGCTATTTTTACCTAAACCCATTTATTCTATCTCTAAACTGTACAAGTTGGTTTCTTCTACTGATTCTCCTTCTTCCTATTCCTCTAGTTCAATTGTTACATGTGATTGAAGAACTCTGCTTGGAAGATGAGCTGGATCTCCTTGAGTTTCGTCATCTGAAAAATCTGAATCTTCGTCTGTGTCTGCTTCAGGTGGCTCATAAGGAGGAACAATGTCTATAGACCTTATTCTGTTTACGTATTTAGTACCATAAAACTCCTGACAGGCGTTTAAAATTTCATCAACTGTAAACGGACATCAACGGACCTACAAAAATATCTCATTTAGTCATTTAGTCAAAATATTTCGTTTAGTAAATATGTAATTTATTTACTTTAGCGCTCATTGGCAACTTTAGTTGCCATCAACATTTAGTGTCATGTGTACACCATAAAATACAGGTTTTAAATTTGTCATATAAATCAAGTCATATAAATCAAGTCATATAAATAAAAATAAATAAATATACTTACATCTTTACTGTAGTTTTGTCACTAAGGAATTTTAAAAGCTGATTCAATATTACACTACAGCTTCTTTCACCAGAACACAACGAATAGGTTGGGTGGACACGTGGACGCTTAACCAAAGGTTCGGCATCTACCAGCTTACTTGAAAACACACAGTTTGACCGCGAAATAATTTAAAATTTACTGGCAACCTCAGTTGCCACTGAGCACTAATGGGTTAAGATTAAAACAGTTTGTTTACCGGTTTTTATAGCATAATGTTCGTATATTTGGTTCACTCTTGTAACATTTGATGTTAATTATTTTAAAGTCAATGTAAGACAGTATTGATATAAATACTTACATTATTCACTTCAAATAAATACAATAACTAAACTTTTATGCATTATAAAATACTCGTAAAATTGAACTGATATGTACATACGAGTACACTTTTCATACATATTTGTTTTGATTGAGTGTAAAAACTATTAAATAATAAATATTTAAATACATTTTTTTAATTTACTTCATCATAATACTTTACTTATTAATACTTTAATTTACTTAATATTAATTTACTTAAAATGATATCTTCCTAACTTGTATATTGCTGAATGTTACATTCAATTTCCCATTAGGTAACTAATTTATTTTCTTGTATAGATTTTGTAAATATAGGTAATCCTAATTTTATTTATAAACATCCCCTATTTAAAAACATCATATGTCCCAGATTATTTTGCAATGTATGCATACACGTAATAAATATCAAGTTTCACTCGTAAGGGTTCAAGAGTTATCGCATACATAAAGAAGATTACATTGTCCACCCTTGTGACATAATGGTCGATAATAAAAAATAATTACCACAGCCTGCTACAAAATAATTGTCAAATGAACGCTGTCACCTCAATTTTGGGTATTATTTCCAAAGATATGAAAGCTATGATAATGTAATCTGTAGGGTTCATAAAGTTTTAGACAGTTTGCTTGTTGATCATCATTTTCGGGAAATATACTTCCCTTATATTTTTTTTTTGTTTTTATTGGACATAAATCCTTAACTTTAACTTTGAATAACTCCTTAATTAATACTAGACTAAAATCTTAAAATCTGAGTATTTCCAAAAATATTTTTTTATATTTAATTATATTCTATACGCAATTTGTTTTGAGATTTGTAAACTTCTGTTAACTTATTTTACCCAATATTTATTATTTTTCCAAAAAATAAATTAAAAAATCTCATCATTCTTCAACATGCTAAAGTGTTGTGATATTAAAAATCTATTATCAATTATCAGCAAAGATATTATAATATTCGACTCATTTATTTTATGTAGGTACACTTTCTATTTATATCTAATTCAACTCCAACACAAAAATTATTTTGTAGTAAGTACATTCAAAACAGATTTTTTATACACATATTTGTGGCAAGTAGATATTTTTTCTAATTTATTCACTCGTTTATTGAGGATCATTTGAATACCTAATGCAAAAAAGAATGCAATAGACACACCGATAATGTAGTCTCTTTCATTAATGGGGACTGGGGAATGTATTCTAGAAAAATAAAAAAAATATATACCAAAGAGGACACAACTGTTGTTATACCATATCTGAGGACAAGTGGAAGTATTAAGCAGACAAATGCGACAGTTGAATAAAATACAAAATTGATAAACACATTTATACGCCAGGCAATATAGCAGAAAAGTGCTCAGTTTTTAAAAAGAGTCCTGAATAAGGTTTCTCGGCGCGATAATTAGGTAAAAAATAGTAGAAATGGATTGTGTATGTTTTGGATAAAAATCGGTATGTAAAAAAATCGATAAAAGTGCCGAAAACCAGTTTTTTTGCCGATTAAGGGACAAAAAATATTTTTTTCGTAAAACAAAAAATAGCACGTTGTAGCTATTGAAAAAACGAAAAAAATGAGTTTTTGGTGAACAAAATCTGTTCAGAAGTTTTGGCACAAAAAAATAAAAACCGATTCTGCTTTAACTTAAATTGTAGCTTTGGTCGTACCCACCTGCAGTAAAAATTTCATGCAAAAATAATAAGAAGTTTTTGCATAAATCGAAAAAAACTAAAAAATGTCGTTTCGAGAAACGGCTTGAACAAGCCGAAAAATGTTCATAGAGTATTTTTCCTGCGCTTACTATTCGTCATTAAATTCCCTACAAATCCATTATCGTGACTTGTGGGAGAGGTTCTTTCAATCGGCTGAAACACGTTTGAAAATCAAGCGTCGCGTTGCTTCGAGCGCTCGGGAAGAGTGGACGCGTGGTGGGGAAGCCTCTCCCGCCGCAGACTTCTGTCAGCGCGTCTGCGGCGGGGGAGGCTTCCTCCACAACGCGTCCACTTCCCCTTCACTCGCTTACCCGAGCACTCGCGCGCAAAGCAACGCGACGCTTGATTTTCAAACGCCTTTTTCGAACCTATTGAAAGAACCTCTCCCACAAGTCACGATAATGGATTTGTAGGGAATTTAATGACGAGTAATTTAAGCCCAGGGAAAAATGCTCTACGACCATTTTTCGGCTTGTCCAAACCGTTTTTCGAAAAGACTTTTTTTTAGTTTTTTTTCGATTTATGCAAAAAGTTCTTATTATTTTTTGCATGAAATTTTTACTGCAGATAGGCACTACCAAATGCTACAATACGGCAAAAGTTTCTGCGACCATTAGAACCCTTGTAATTCGATTTCAAAAAATGGGTAATTTTCATGGGTTTTAATTTTTTTGTGCAAAAACTTCTGAACCGATTTTTATCACCAAAAACTAATTTTTTTCGTTATTTCAAAGTTTTTTGTTTTATGAAAAAAAAATATGTTTTGTCCCTTAATCCGCAAAAAAAAAAAGGTTTTCGGCACTTTTATCGATTTTTTTACTAAGGTTCCTACATACCGATTTTATCCAGAACATACAAAATCAATTCCTACTATTTTTTACCTAATTATCGCGCCGAGAAACCTTATTCAGGACTCTTTTCAAAAAAATAAACTGTCTAGCCTGGACTATTATACATACGTCTAGAAATCTAGAATAACCTAGAAAATCTATTCTAATTACTTTGTTCGTAAAAAAGATACAGGATCCGACAAAAGTCCGGAATGATACGTGTAAGTATCTTATTAACCATAAGTTTCATAAAAAAACTTTTCAAATAAAAGTTATTTGACTTATTTTTTGCATGTTCGTATTGTTTGCAAGTTTCATATCGATCGTTAATTTTCTATTTCTTGTACTATTTTGTAACAGTAGCAAGAAATCTTTGTTTTTTTAAACCCTCATGTTTTTCATTCTTTCTTTTTTTTAATCAGCCCTCTGTTCTGCATATGACTATATAAAACTTTCGTGGGGTATCAAAATAGGTATTTCAAGAAAATTAGGTTAATAAGTATTCATTGTAAACCCATACTTACAATTAATATAAACTATTTTAGTAGTTACTATGAAGACTGACTTGGATCACGTGAATCACATCTAATGTTAAAAATTTCTATCATTATTGATAACAAAGGGTTCTAGTCCGTCCATAAAAGATCTCCCTTATATTCAAAAACACCTCACCCATTATTGTCCTGATGCCACAATAATTCGAACTCTAAAAACGTTCACCTTATTTGGCTGTTCTTTGTTACACTTCAGTTCAAGTTGTTGACTGTCATTGTATATTAAATTATTGGTTGTATTTCGGGATTTGTCAAATTAACCATACTGCGAACAAACTGATTATACTAAAAAAACTCGTTATGTAATCTCGTAAAAATTGTATATTGACTGATGTCATGTGATGAATAGTGGAAAAAAAGAGTCCTGTATAGAAAAACAATTATAGCTGTCACAGCTACAAAACTATAGAAGAAATAAAAAAGAAGACAGCCAGAAAATGAAAATTAAATAAGCAAAACAACTTTTATTTGAAACAGTCCTATAAAACAAATGGTTAAAAAAATACATATACGCAGTATTCCAGACTTTTGCCGAACCCTGTATTCCACCCCTTTGCCACTCCGGTTAGTGAAAATATTGTCAGGTTATAATACGAATCCTTGTCGATAATTTATTAAATATATCTTGACTTTAGTACTAAATAAAAATGCTCATTATATTCCATCTTCTACTGTTTTGTATAAGAGGAGATCTCGATTATATCGAGCATGATAAAATAAAAGGACAGCATTTTTGCAAAAGGACGCATAACGAGCATACGAAACAGTATTCTCAAAATTAATGTTAAATTATCTTTTCAGTAATAACCAATTAAACTTTTTAAATAACTGAAACATTGTTCATGCATTACCTGCTTCTTCGTACCTACCTTGTAATTCCGTCTCCAACGATCTGCCTTCTATCACACTTATACCCTCAGGTAATTGAAAAGCAAAACCGTATGTATGTAAAAGGGAATATGCTTTTCCTTTTATAAACTTGAGGAGCTTCGTATAATCATTGTCATCACTGTTGTACCTGGGTAGAGATAGCAAATTTCCATTTTCCTGAATTTTAACAAAGTTCAATACACTGTTATTTAACCACTGCATATCAAAACCTTCTATGGATTTTAGAAATTCATACTTCACACAGTGATATGGCTTTGTCGACGAAAGACACTTTTGCAACGTTTCTTTAACATATTCATCAGCATTTAACCACCGTATCAAGAGCAACAAACTCACAAAATATTTTAAAATCATTGATGAAATATTAAGCGTATTCATCAAATGAACTTCAAATAGTGTCCAGTGACAGAATATTAATGAAATATATAGGCTTAAAATGATATCAGTAGGTTATTGAAAATTAAGTTAATGAAAATTGAAGCTAGTTAGTTGCATAAAAATAGACGGCCGGAGAAAATTAGAACGTAGTAATGTTTTAATGAAGGTGTCTAAGTAGGTTACGAAGTGGAGAAGGTATGTTATGAAGATGAGAACTAATTACTTCAATATTTGTAATAATTCGAGTATTTAATATTTGAGGTATTACTCCTGTTATCCAGTAATTAAATGAAAACAACTAGATACTATTCAGATTGTATAATAAACTAAGTGCGGGGATATCCAAAGGCGTAGCCAGAGGGGGGCGATCGCCCCCCCCCCCCCCAAATGGTCAAATAAAAACCAAAATAGTCGGGGGATTGCGCTTGCTGTTGCCTCCAATGATCTTTTTTATGCCTTTTTGTTTAATCAGCATTGGTCCCCCCCCCCCAAAGAAAAATACTGGCTACGCCTTGGGGATATCACAGTATAATGTGATTTATTTAAGGCAAACTGTCTGTTATAAAACTTTTGTAACTTATTATTAGAGTCGAAAAATTGCGGACCTTAACAGAATCGTGTTAAGGACAAGTAGGGAGCAGTGAGAGTTGGAGGAATTAAAAATTATAATATTTTCATAGGAAACATGCAATCCATATCATATTTTGGGACGTGATTATTACACCCAAATAGAAGGCTGTGATAGCAAAAAAACTTCAATTGAAAATTGCAACAAAAAATTCGAAAAACGGTGACCCACCAAAAATGTTGGTAACAGGTTGATGTTAGTTTATTAGTGTTAAAAACTTCATATAATTTGAACGTGCACGTGAACATAATGAGTAAGTACTCTCTTTAATACAAGCAAATTTTCTTCGCAAAACTGAAGATGTTTGTACTGAGTCAAACACGAAAATGTGTAAGTTATTGTAGTCCAAGGAAAATTCAATATCTAAAACATATTACACACATAAACCACTTTACAAACTTTTACTACCAATTTTTCCTGCTCTTTTTTTGTACTTTCATATTTATGCAATAATGTCTTTTAAAATAAATACATTTTTAAAATGATTTCTCTTAATGTTGAAAAAATAAATTATTTAACAATAAACAAACACAACGAATCCATCCATATGTTATTCAAAATTATTTCTACTGAATCATTTTCTAACAATCTGGCATCAGTGCGCTCTAAAACAAAACATATGTTTGATGACGTGATTCGGTTTTTTTAAAAATTTAGTACCTATCGTATTGAATGCCTTGCAAGATCACAAATTTCAGCGACACGTTTTATTTCATAATTTCTACAAACTGGCTAACTGGTTGTATACTCTGACTACATATTCCTTTCAAGCACAGAGCAACTTCTATGCAGTTGTATTCAGGAACGAAAATGGAGAGTTGGAGTAGGTAGGTACATATATCTAGTTATTAAACCCATTGAGAAATCAAATTTGGTTTCCTTATGATTAAATTCAACCTGAGCACGTTCATCCTTAGGGCCGGGTGCATAGAAAAACCATGCTACGCATTGAAGCCCAACTCTAATGTACACTCGAACCCCTTTTATTTCACCTTGGCTTAATTCACATCCTCTGTTATTTCACCACGTTTCCCCCTATTAGGTTGCGAAACCGTCCCGGTTAAGTCGCCGCTTGTAAAAGTTTTAGAACTACGTTTGGAAATTGGATTCTCGCATGAATATGTACAATTTTTATTGAAAAAAAATGATTGTATAATACATTTATTGATTTAAAATAGGTTAGGTGTCTTTTAAAAATATTTAATCTTTAAAATATTCATTCAAGTGGAAAATTGAACGTTGTCACGCACGACTGGGTATACTTACATTGATTTTTCGTTCAGTTGGCTCATTTTTCGTTATAACAAGTGCTGTGGTATATCTTTAAATATTTCTTTTTGCAGTTAAAACACAAAAAAAGTTGAGGTTATGATCGCGACTTAAGAGAGGCAAAATTTCGCGACTTAAGCGAGGTAATGATGCACGGATTTGGCGACTTAAGAGGGGTACGAGTGTAATTCTTTGAAACCGTAAAAGAACCATCTGGTTCTTGAAGCTTTTTGTATGCCGTTAAAGCGCATGCGCCAATTAGCAGGCGGGAAACTTAAATATAGCTTCTAAGTATTTTACTTGTAGTATGGTTTTCTATGGCCGGGTGTACAACTCTAGTTTAAACCACGTTCAGCGTTAACTAGGTTCAGAATACGTTTCACTGTTGTACAACAATAGTTCAAAAGTTAAACGTAGTTAAAGAATTAGTCAAATTGAACGGCTGATGATCTTTTCTAACCTCTACTGTGGATTTATAAACTCGTCTTTCGCGCCGGCGCTGGCGTTCGCGTCCAAAGTTAAAACAGTAGTTTTAGGTAGAGTCGTTTATAAACGGCGCTGGCGTTGGAGATAAGTTAATATTATGTTTCGGCGTTGGGCGTTCGTAGCAAACTCGTAGCACGGACACCGCGACCAATCACAACGGATGAATGTAGTCACGTTATGATGACGTTTTATTAAATAACATTAAGCATATGATTTTAGACAGTTTCCACGTTTTAACATAATTGTGGAACAAGATTTTATGTATAAACATATTCTAACAGACAACAATCTCATCAATTTGGTATTATTGTTTGTCAAATTCATGTTTACAAAATGAAAAACACAAACAAAATAGATTATGTTAACATAACCTTAATTTATGAAACAAAAGAAAAAGCGAGCGCCAACGACAGTTTATAAATGGCATGTTTCAGATGATACAGCGACAACGACAAGGTCGCTACGCCGACGCCAACGCCAGCGCCGACGAAGAGTTTATAAATCCAGGGTTATTCCTGAATTGTTATTTTTAGAACATATGTACATAAGGTTTAGCGTGTACTTATGAAAGTTTCATCAAGACCGTTATATTGCAGATATTTAATTTCCGGAGGATTTAACGGATGACGAAGATTTTATGGAATTGTTTGGTTCCCAAAAAAATTTAGAGATAGGCCAAATAATTTTCTAATTTGGGATGATACCTACACAGTTTCTAGAACGTTTTTGACTATCTAAAGAAACTGTACAAATGTTAATAGAAGAGATCTCCGAATATATAAAAGAAAATAATATAGTACAGTAAGTTTACTACTATTCAAAAAAACAAATTTTATTTTAATATATGATTTTTTTACATTGTAGAAATCATGCTCTTGCACCTTATGCTTACTTGCAGGATATGATATTCACTACTCTACGGTTCCTAGCTAGTGGTTCATTTTTACAAGTTGTTAGCAATACACAAGGAATTGATAGAAGTACTGCTAGTAGAGTCATTGAAAACGTTGCTCTATGTATTGCTGTCCAGTATAAGCACCTAATAAGTATGCCTCAAAATAATGACGAAATTAGAGCTGTTCGGCAAAAGTTTAATAACATTGCAAGATTTCCTTGATGTATAGGTGCATTAGATATAACAATTGTCTCACCTGGTGGAGAAGACCGTGAAAATTATAGAAATCATACGGGTTTTTTTCTTTCAATTTTCAGGCAATATGTGATGCTGATTTGAAACTACAAAGTAATGATTCTACAATCATTACTGTAGATGGCCACCTAGCTCATGATGCTACAATTTTTGCAAATTCAAGAGTAAGGGCCTTATTTCATAATAACCATTTTGGAGAAAATGTTTTAGTGGGCGATAGTTGTTATGGCATAAAACGTTATTTTATAACTCCTCTGAATAATCCTCAAACTCCTGCAGAAAGGTTGTTTAATGAAACACAAATCCGAACAAGAAATCCTATAGATGTTTTGGGGTATGGAAAGGTTGTTTTCCAATACTTGCCTTGGGAATAATCAAAGCACAAAGTAGAACCGATTGTGATAGCAACAGCTGCTTTACATAATCTTGATATAACAATCCACTGTCAGTATTAAATGATGAAATTGAAGCAGCAATTAATTTTATGAATAATGTTGATACATTATATCAGTACATCAAGAGCTGCAAAATAACACTACAAGAGCTGCATCAGTAAGATATTATGCAGAACTGGTGCATAATAAATGAACATGACATATATAGAGACATCCAAAAAAAATCATCAACTCTGGCTATGAACGAGAGAGATGGAAATAGCGGTCTGTCTAAGCTTTTCGGTTATGTCAAATTTTTGAAAAGTTGCTGTCACAATTTGTAAAATAAACATGTGATGTGACAGTCGACAAGTAAATAAGGTTATAAATTCGACTAAGAATAGAAATACGTCTTTTTTTTCTCGGCCAACTTTGATGAGGTTTTTTTTTTTGGATGGCTCTATACATATAATGAAGGAAATGGTACATAAATAAAATTGGAAAACTCAGTACTTATGGATGTATTTTTTAACAACACAGTCTTCTCTAAATTTAAAATTTTTATTCTTAATTTGTGTTCGTCTTCCCGCCTCTTTCTTTTTCTTTCTTCATTAACTTATTTCATTAACTCTTGTTTTAGAGCGCTTTCCTCTCTTAAACACAAATTCTTTGTTTCCTCCGACTGTGTTTTTGTTTTAATCCATGTTTCCATTTTGATTGTCACATATTTCCTGTTTTCTATAGATTATTAAGATTAATTAATAAATAATTGCTTATATATTTATATAAACTTATGAATGCTTGTTTGTAGACCACCTGATTTCCTTTGTTTCAATAATGCAGGCGTCATTTTTCAGATCAATTTTCTCCTTTCAAAACAGTTGGCTGAACGTTTGCTTCTGCAAATAGAACATACTTAATAATAGAACACCTACTCTCTCAAATTTCTGTAATTGGAGCTATTTAAAATTAAAAATTTAGAATGATAATAGTGTCAATGTAACTATTTTAAAATAAGGTGCGGGTAGTATCTGCGGGATACGGGACACACATACCTTCACTGTTGCTGATACTGGAAGAGGGTGGAGCATTGTTACATACATATATCTTCAAGACTTTTCTCTAAAGCCGTTAAAGAATAATTATGTTCACCTTCAACTTTAATTTCATTTACAACTGGAGCGGAATTTTTATAAAAATGATAAACACATTTTTTACATATTACGTATTTTTATACTTACACATTGCTTCATCATCTAATTCAGATGATAGTCCTTCTATCCGAACACCCAGGATATCTTTTATTTTCTCATCAATTGGAGTGTTGTCTATTATTTCCGGTGATCGCCCACCTGTACCAAAGAGAGAGCACTTTCCTTCTGCGATTTTTTTTTGTTCTTTTTTTAATGTTGTACTTATTTTTTAAGATCCTAGCATCTCGAAAAGATACCCCTGATTGAACTATTAAACTCGTTGGCGATTTTCTTCCACGTTTCCATCTTAGCAGCATTTGAAATCGTGTCTGCCTTGCGGATTTCTATTTTTGTTTATATTTGTTTACCTCTATTTACCCAGATGTTTTGTGTTGTTGCTCTAGCGATACTAGTAACGATTCTTCCACGTTGTTCAAATTAGCCGCTCTTTTGAAACTATTCATTTTGGATATTAACTAAAACGTTTGTCTAAAAATCTTCACTAAAAAGTCGCGCAAAAACACTTTCGACGGAGAACGGCAATACATAAAATAGGTTTATTTATTGTATCGAATAGCGCGGTATATTCTACTACGCATGCGGATGCATTACAATAACGTCAAGCACTGATGTACACTCGACATCCGCATATCCGAACTCCACATATTCGAACTCACCATATTTCCGAACTTTTTCTCACCATATTTCCAAACTTGTACTGTAACCACACAACCGAACTTGTCGCTGTCGCATGTCAAATGTCGCTGTCGAATGACCAATGAGCCAGAAAAACCCATTGCGCATGCGCCAGCAGTTCGGTTATCCCGAGGTGACGAGAGTTCGGAAATGTGGAATTTTGCGTAACGGAAAAGTTCGGATATGTGGTGTTCAGTGTATTAAGAAAAATATCAATGGTCACTATAGCAGCGCCATCTAGTGCGGTTGGGGGTAATTGCAACCCGCATCCAAAATTAGGGGAACTATTTTACCAACACAAAATTTAAATTGGCTTACCGCTATATAAGGTAGCCCATTAGTGCAAGAAAGTCAATATCGCCGTTGTTAGCAGATACGAAAAAAAGCACAGCGCTTTTTTGGGATGTAGTGTACGGATATACTATAGAGAAAATATTTTACGACATGCTTCTTTACAAATGTTAAATATAAATTAAAAAATCTTCTTTATAGCTAGACAAATTCTTGTTATTCAGAAGAAAAAATTGCTGTAATCTACAATATGAAATATGCTGCTAGCTGGACTACCTAAGGAATGATATGAATAACAAAAAAAAGTAAATATAAGATTTATTAAAAAAAAAAGAGGAAAATACACATAATAACAACAAAATATTCAATAATTTAAACAGTAAGAAAATAATTAACATTATAATGTTACAATTTACTGATAACATTAGCTTTGTTCGCAGAAGTAATCCCGAACTGATTTACAATGCTAAAGGCTGGTTTATTGACGAATTAATATTAACTTCAGAATATGACTTATTTTGGAGTGGGTACTGGAACCTTCGGCGTAGAAACAAAAAAACTGGAAATTTTCCACGAAACACCGAACTACTACACTTTTCTCGACGAGCGTTTCGCCAACCAAGTTGGCATCTTCGGGAGAAGATTAAAACTAAATTCTAACCTACACACTTGCACTATTTATACTAAATTTGTTGCCACGGTTCACTGAACCGTAACTGTCTTTGTTTATCAGTGCAAACAGTGGACTGGTGGGTATCGGACCATTGTCCTTATTCATACTACTGTTACACTTAATGATTTCTAAACTTTCAAAGGCATCCAACTGTCTACTGTTTGTTACATTTCTAATTAATTTTAAATTATTTATGTCTATCCTATGGTTGTTGTCAAAAGCGTGTGGGCAACACAAGATTTTTCTGTTCTGCCATATTTCAAATGAGCCATGTGTTCTTTAAATCTAGTCAAAATAGATCTTTTTGTTTGCCCAATATACTTTCGATCACAATCTTTACAACTTATTTCGTATATTCCTGACTTTTCGTTATTGTTGAATTTGTCTTTGGGGTTACCCAAAAGCGTCTGTAGTTTATTTTTAGAATTATAAACCAAATTGATATTTTTAAAATTTTATCTAGTCCGCGGGTGAATTTAGGTTCATATGGTAACGAAGCGAATTTCGAATTCTCAGTATCTCTGAAAAGTCGTGGAATTGTACAGAGTTCTCTTACATTTATGCTTCCTTATTAACTTATCTATTAAATGGACTGAGTAACCGTTACTCTTAGCTATATTCTTAATTAATTGTTTCTCATGTTCAAACCTCTTTTTACTGAGGGGGAAATTTAACAAACGGTGAATTAGAAAATTAAAACTTGCAATTTTATGTTGAAAAGGGTGGTGTGAATCGTTGGGAATATATCTAAGAGTCGCGGTTTCTTTCCTATATACATCAAACTCTAACTTATTTTCACTATTTCTAATAACTAATACATCTAAAAAATGGTACCTCTTCATTGTGTTCCACTTCATATGTAAATTTTATGGTAGGGAAACGGTTATTTAATTTGGCAACAAAATTATCTAAATTAATTGCTTTTGTATCAAATACCGCGAAGATATCGTCCACATACCTGAACCAAACTCTAGGGAAATACTCGAATTTATCTTTTACTTCTGTCTCAAATTAACTCATAAAAAGATTTGCAATGAAAAATGACAAGAAATTACCCATTACCGTTCCCTCATGTTGAAAATATTCACCATTATACTGAAAACAATTTTGATTCATACAAATACTAGTAAGCCGAATGTATTCCTTAATAATTTTATCGTATAAACCATTTAATTCGAGTAATTCCCTGAGGTAGTCCAAAGTTTGCGGGATTGGAACACTTGGAAACAATGAGCATACATCAAACGAGATCAAAATTTCACCTTCTTGCAATTGGATATTTTTGATATTGTCAATGAACTCACTAGAATTTTTAACTGAAAAACTTGTTTGTGCAATAGGCAAATTTTCGAACTCGTTCGTTAACCATTTTGACAAATTATAAGTTGGGGATCCTATCGCTGAGACAATTGGTCTTACAGATTTTCCTGGTTTATATATTTTTGGTAAACAATACAATTTAAGTATTACTGGATTTGACAATTGTAATTTTTGTCTCAGTGAAGGAGTAGTAAGGTTGTTACATTCTTTTAAAGTTTTTTTAACGTCCGTTGTCATTTTAGGCAAAGGATTTTTTTGACAATTTATTGTAAGGACCACTATTAATTAAATTGTCAACTCTTTCAAAATAATCATTTTTGTCTAAGATAGCAACCTTATTTCCTTTGTCAGCTTTTAAATAAAAACAATCCTTCTCTCGTAATTGTTTGACAATGTTTTTGTCTTTCTTGACATCTTTGGTGTTATTTTTATTTTTATTTTTAACAATGTTGGAACTAATTTGTTTTCTAACTGCTTCTCTGACAAACCCCCTGGAAGAATCGGGCAGGTGCAGGCAGGAGAAAAGTGTAGTAGTTCGGTGTTTCGTGGAAAACGTCGTTTTTTTTTATGACTTAGTTTATTTTTTATTTTGTGAATCTTTAGCGTTCAAAAATGTCTCCGCGAAAAAAAGTCTTCATTATAATGTTGCAAGTAAATTTTAAAATATAATTGCACAGTTACAGGCAAAAGATAAATAAATTATAATAAATAAGTTATAAATAAATAAAAAAATTATGCAACGTTGCAAGGAAGATAAACGTATTCGAAATTCAAAATAAACAAGAATTGAAGGATAGGCAATTTAAAACAAACTCATCCATGGCAATGTTGCGGCTGCGCTATGATTTCAAATGAAGCGCCATCTATTGAGCTTGGAGGGAAAGAAACGTTGTCCGTATTTCCTAATTAGAGTGCGCATAGCTTAGAAATCTGTGTATCCGAAATATTGACAATACATTTTTCTTCTTGTTTGGAGATACAAAATTCTCTGCACAATATCTGCTGACTTTAAAGTGTTTGCCATGTCTATTGGCGTCGTCGCGCGAATGGGGGGATAGTCTTATGGAGTTTTCAAGAAGGCTAGAAAAAGTAGACCGCGTGTTTCGCGTGTTTCGGGCGGCACAAAATACGTCGAAAGATAAACTTAATAAACTAATATGGCGGCAGACTATTGCCTGCGCAAAGCGGTAGCGCGCACAAGTACAAGGTTCGGGTATATTCAGGGTTAGACGCTCTGTTTACTAAACTCCCGAAGACTCCCGAAGCAAAGAATGCGGCGCTCGCAGCGCCGCTAATACCCTAGCGGATTTCGACGTCATTTGTGCCGTTCTCTCGGTACCTATTGTACGCGAGCTCGGTCTCCTTGTTCTGGGTTCTTGGGAGTTTTACAGGCTGCAGCATAGAGAAATATTTGGTTTCTTTATGGGCTGAATACAAACATTCCGAAGCCTACTAATAAAATAACCAATGGCATCACCCGATTCCATTAATTCTGTTCATGCGCAGATTAACCACACTACAGTTCTGATGTAATAAATAAAACAGATAATTACATATTAAACATGCTTTCACAGGTTATAACCAGAGATTAAATGTATTATAATAAATTTCCTATGCCGACATTGATAGATAAAATAATAAATGTCAAAGAATTATTGTATACATGAGCATGCGTGAAGACCACGTTACGGAATCGGAAGTTTATAAATTCCTTTAGTTTGTAAAGGCCGCTTTACAGTTCGTAATTTTTATTTCCGGTAAGAAAAATTGCCGCAATGTTTATTGCGCGCACGCGTATTTGTGTTTATTTGTTAAGAAATTGTCCAAACCGACTTTACTAGGCGTGCGCGCAAGAAAAATTGCAAACTGTAAAGCGGCCTTAAAGATTGCGAGAGATTGGAATCCGACCGGCCGAACGGACGGCAATCTATAAATCAGGCCTAAATTAGAAACTCACGGATATAAATTGTAACGTTGCTACAGTTGGTAGCACGTTAAGATGACATTTAAGTGAAAATGGTGGATTCGTGTTGATGTTTAGAAAATAATTTTAAGCTGTATTTATATTTTTCTTTTTACATTTATTCAACACATTCAGATAGAAATGAGTAATCACCATAACAATGGGTCGAGAGCCGGCGAGACTGAACAGATGGCTCAACCACAATGTTTAAAAGTCTTCATACAAAGAGATTATAGTGAAGGAACTCTTGTAAAATTTCAAACCAGATTTCCTCAAGAGTTAGAAGGAAGAGTAAGTAAATTATTATTTTCTTGATTTGTTACTTATTAATTTTATTACAGTTAGAAAGACAAGTCTTGAAACTACAATCAATAGACTGAATTCCTATTTCGCAGAAGCTGAAAAAGCAACATGTTCAACTTACTGTGAAGGATGTTTAGCGTGCTTAACTGCATATTTAATTTATATTTGTAAAGAAACACATTATGAAAAAGTAAGTACTACCTTAACCAATAAGTAAATAAGTACAATTAAGTGGTTCAATATTTTCTTTGCGAATTTACATCTTGGTATTGATGACTGTATTATCAATACATTTCTATAAACAACAAATTAACTTGATCTCTCTCTTATTGTCAACTTTTAATTATAACCTTTTAATTGTGATTGAAAAAAAATGTTTTGTATCTATTCGCATTAAGATGTTAAATGTGAATGATAGAACCAAAGAGTTTCAGTCATTTTTGGTTAAATTTACAGCAGAGAAAATGACACTGACTGGCAGATGCTGGGTAAAACTTCCGAAGAGGACCCGCAAGCTAGAGGGTCGAGTGGTACCTTTTTGGAAAGAGCAAGTTGACACCACTCTCAAGTTTAGGGAGACGACTTTGAATTTTGACCTAACTTAACCTAACCATAAGAGGCAATGTTCCTTCAGTCACTTTTAATCACTCAACACACACACCTGCGGTCCTTTGGGATTGACTGGATATGGTATAAGCAGAGTTAGGTCAAAAATTCAAAGTCGTCTCCCTAAACTTGAGAGTGTCAATCGATAGCCCTCCTCCTCTTTCCAAAAAGGTGCCACTGGACCCTCTACCTTGAGGATCCTCTTCGGAAGTTTAGCCAGATGCTGTATGTTAAAAGTCACAAATAAAGCGCCATCCAAAAAAATGTCATGAAAGTTGGCCTAGTAAAAAAGACTTATTAAATTTATTTATATAGACATCCAAAAAAACGTCATCAACTCTGGCTATGAACGAGAGAGATGGAAATAGCGGTCATGTCTAAGCTTTTTGGTTATGTCAAACTTTTGACAAGTGACTGTCACAATTTGTAAAATAAACAATGGCTGTCATATGTGACAGTCTTGACAAGTGAATAAGGTTATAAATTCGATTAAGGATAGAAATACGTTTTTTCTTGTCCAACTTTGATGACTTTTTGGATGGCGGTATAGCAAAATTTATAAAAGAATTTCTATTCTATCTTAAATTTATAACCTTTTTAATTGTCAAAGCTGTTGCATTATATGACCATTATTTATTTTACAATTGTGACAATCACTTGTCAAAAGTTTGACATAACCGAAAAGCTTTGACATGACCACTGTTTTTATCTCTTTCGTGCATAGCCACCTTTGATGACTTTTTGTTGGATGTCTATTTATTGAAGAAAACAAAATTTATTTTCTAATTATATGCACACTATAAAATCCTGTGTATATCAATTATTATCGACTAAATTTTTCAACCCAAATTTTGAAAAATAAGCAGGAATGCAATTACAATTTAAGTATGTGTGATTTGTCAGAGTAAATCAAAATATCTTTTAATATTTTTCAATAAAGGTTTACTTTTACTGACTTTTATGGTATTTTGTATAAAACATTTATGAATATTGATCATACTAGACTAGAGATAGTTTTAAATAACAGGACCCAGAGATAACCACTCTTAGAGAATACATCACAGGTTTTCAGAAAAAAGACACAACTAAATATATCATATAGTTTACAAGCAAGTAATACAAGCAACAAGTAATACAAGCAGTTGTGTGATTAGATTATTATTGAACAGAACAAAAGAAAACAATTTTAAATAATAGTTATTTCAGGAGATATGTTTAATCAAAGATAATAAATTAGATGTTGTTTTCGTAATGTTACAGAAAAAAACACAAAATGACAGTTTTGCACAATAAAAAAAGAGGGAATTTAAGACACCCTTGTAAATAAAACAGTGAAAATATTTTTCTGACAACAGTATAGCATATTCGGATTTTATTGGTGCATTAATCATATTACATGTTTTGAGTCATTCTAGTCTTTCTCGTAAATCTGCAACATGCAGAAAATGTGTAACAGTACTTTTGTTACAATGTTTGCAATTTTGTGTAATGTGAACATTGTACTCTATGACATATTGCAGTCCTGATTGCAGTAGATAGTCCACAGCATTTTGAAGCACTTCATATTATACCAAATTACTTGGGAGGAGTTTTTCGTGCATTAGCTGTGCAGCCAAACATGTATTGAAGTCTCTTATGATGTAATTATGTATATAATTACTTATGTAATCACTCATGATCGGCTTTCTGTTGAATATTTCCAGATAAATCTACTCAACTGTTCAGTGATATCATTTAGAGGAAAAAGTATGATAACAACCAAGTTATTATTCACTCCCTGTGTATTGTATGTATACCTAGATAACATAATCTGTGCAAATGTTTATATTTATAAAGTTTTACTGCTTTTAAGCTATTTTCTATTGCCTTCTTATAGAATATTTGACTCATTTGATGTTTTTTAAGCAGACTACAAAATTAACTGTCTTTTAAAATTTAATAAACTAAAAACAAAACATTATTTAAACAATCCTTGAAGATTATATTATTGTGGCACAAAAACATCAATAAAAAAATGTACCATATTTTATACTTTTATGTATTGGAAGTAGACATAATAATGGTAAAATTGATCTTCGTTTTAGCTTTGGTAGCCACAGGATCAATATTAACTCGAACCCTACATTAAAATCATATCAAAAATATTTTTCAGTTGTCAGTAAATTAAAACTAATCGCTGAAGTAGAAGCTATTTATGAACAGTATAATTTTTGTGAAACTCCTAAAGTTACACCAGTCATTCATGATTTTACAGAATTCCATGGGGTACAGAAACCATATTCGTGTTAGTAGCTAAACTAAAACTGTGCAGAAAAACATTTGTTACAGGTTTTCAAATTTTTATTAATTTTTAATTTACCTACAATATCGCTTAAAATAGGATATACATATATACCTAAAATTTAAGTCTATTTAGTAATTGTAATAAACAAAACATAGAACAAAATAATTATTGATTTAAAAAAAATACATTTCTTACATTGATACACCTTCCTTTGTTTTTAAAACACAAGAAGTACTTTATCCAATATCATACAATATATACCCTACTACCTGGATACTAAATCAGTAAAATCTCAAATATTTTAATTGCATATAGCTCAAGCGGTTTACAAAATGCCAAAATGGATTGGGAACCTACTAATCAAAAAATGTTATACGTTATAGCACGAGAAGCGGGCGACAGAAATTTTCTCACCATTTGACCAAAGGTAGAAATGCATTTTTTTCGATAATACTGTGATATTTGTAAAAGTGACATTTGTGACAGCTGACATTTATTAAGTTTTATAGTTTACATACTTAGTTTATTTAGGTTATACCACACTAATTATTAGTAAAGTAACACAAAGTCCTTTTTGAGAAATCCTTTTTTTTATTTATTTTTTGAGATAATTTAGTAAAGATTGTATGGAATGACATATTGAATATTCTGGATGTCAAAAGAATTTTCTAGAAATGTAGAAACTATAAATACTGGTGTTGTTGCTAGGAGTTAGTTAGTTGTGATTTGTATGTAACAGAGTTAAGGTCGACGAATTGTAAAGTGTTAATAAAAGTGTTTAGAAGTGAAGAAGTAAATTATTTAGAGAGAAATACGTAACATTTTGGTGACAGCGGTGGGGTGAATACGAGATCTACAAAATACAACGAAGAAACGACGACAATGGATGTAAGTGAAATATTAAAATTCTTGCAACAAGGACGACAGGAGGACCGTGAGGAGGCAGAAAGGCGAGAGGAAAAGCGACGACAGGAGGACGAACAGCGGCGACAGGAGGACCGTGAGGAGGCAGAACGACGACGACAAGAGGACCGAGACGAGGCAGAGAGGCGTCATCAGGAAATTTGCGAGTCACAGCAAGTAATAAACACCAGGTTGAATGAATTTTCTGGGAGGATTGATGGCGTTGAACAGCAGATTGACCAGGTAGGCATAAAAGTTAATCGAATAGAGAAGGACTTTCAAAAGAATAAGGAAGAAATGGAAAGAAAACTGGAAGACACCAAACGGCAAGTACAGAGAGAAATACTGGAAAAAGATAGAAGGACTGGGCCACCAATTGCATCGTACATCAATAGCCGATTCTGGAGACTATTCGACCTCACCAGGTATTCCATTACAAAACTCAACCCTTATGCATGCTAAAAGGTCAGTACACAAAATGCTTAAGCCTCCCACGTACGATGGACAGTCATCATGGTCCATGTACCGCAGACAATTTGAGGCTGCTGCAAAAAGCGAACTGATGGACTTCCCAAGAAATGGCTACTTCGCTTGTCATATCTCTCAAAGGTCAGGCTTTAGAAATTTTACAGAGCATCCCGGAAGAGCAGCAAAATGACTACGACAGGATTATGGGCGCATTAGAAATAAGGTATGGACACAAATATCTCCGCCAAGTTTACCAGTCCCAGATCAAGAGTAGACAGCAAAGAAGCAACGAGTCTCTTCAAGAATATGAAGCTGACATCGAACGACTCATTCATTTGGCATACCCTCAAGCACCCAAAGAATTTCTCGAACAAATTGGCATCCAGACTTTTATTGATGGCCTAGTAGACACCGAAATGCAGCAAGCTTTGCGACTTAGAAGACACACCACGATCAGTGATGCACTCATAGCTGCTTTGGAATTTAAAGCAGCTAAAGAAGCATCGAGGAGCTACAAAACCAGAGTGAGGCAAGTTAAATTCGACGAATGCCAATCGCTTAAAGAAACTGTGGAGAAATTAATGCAAGAATTAAATGAAATCAAACAATCGAACTCACCACAAAAGGAAACCAGGCGCTGCTACAACTGTGGAAAAATTGGGCACCTACAGCGCTTTTGCAGGGCCAGATCAAGGTCTCAGTCAAGAACGAACTCACCAGATCGACAGCCAGATTCAAGATCAAAATCCAGGAGTCCAGATAGAAGGAAGTGGAGAGAAGAAAATGGGACATCAAAGACTTCACAACACAGGACTGGTCGTTCTCCAACCCCATACCGAAGACCTCGTTCCAGATCACCAGCGAGAAATTCGGAAAACGACAATTAATCGATGCTAGGGGGCGCGTGTCGACTACTTATACTCAGTGCCCCACGATTTCGGTCTCTTAAATAAGTAGCGACGAACGAAGCCTGATAGTCCATGGATACTTGGACGATAAATGGTGTTCCTTTGTCATTGACACCGGTGCTACAAGAACTATTCTGCGGCCTGACATTCTGCCAAAATCATCAAAGGAATTATCCAGACATGTGAAATTGGAAACAGCTACTGGAGAATTGATTCCTGTACATGGCGAGCTAAATGTAAAAATTCAACTGGGTTCGAAAATCATGTATCACCGAGTTTTAACAGCCGATATCAGAGACGACTGCATATTAGGACTAGACATACTGGGTAAACATAGTTTTGTCGTGGATGTTAAAAACAAAACTATACAAATTCAAAATGAAGAAATTGTTATGGCCCCCAAACTTCAAGACTACAATAAATCAAGAAGGATCATAGTTGAAGAGGACATCCAAATTCCCCAAGGATCAGAGAACATCATCATTGCAAAATTGGATGGAAATGGTCTGAGTACCGGAATAGTCGAGGCGAGCGAAAGCAACGATGGCTTATTGGTTGCAAGAATCCTAGTACAAATGAATAACCAAATTCCTGTAAGAATTGCCAACATATCGGACACGAAGATTATCCTTAAGAAGAATGAAGTATTAGGACGTTGTGAGCCAGTCGAAAGAGTAGTTAAATGCGAGGAAATTAACCGAGCTCAGTTAAATCAAACAAAGGTACGTGATCCGACTATTGCAGAATCCTTGCTCAAGAATGCTGCCCATCTGGAGCCGGAAGAAGCTAGAAAAGCTAGACAGTTCCTCGAGGGATATCAAGATATCTTTGCCAATGGAAACATCACCGGCAGAACAAGTCTGGTTCAACATCGTATAGACACCGGCAATAACCCACCGATAAAGCAAGCTCCAAGAAGACTACCATTCGCTAAACAGAATGAAGTTACCGGAATGATCGATAAGATGCTGAAAGAAGGTGTCATCGAGGAATCATCGAGCCCATGGTCTTCACCCGTTGTTTTAGTTACGAAGAAAGATGGCACAACAAGATTCTGTGTGGACTATCGCAAGCTGAACAATACGACTAGGAAAGACAGTTATCCTCTACCTCGAATCGACGACACCCTGAACACACTTTCAGAGTCAAAATGGTTTTCAACGTTGGACTTAAAGAGTGGCTATTGGCAAGTTGAACTTCATCCAGATGATAAAGAGAAAACCGCATTCTGCTGTTGTACCGGACTTTATCAGTTTAAAGTTATGCCATTTGGTCTTTGCAATGCACCGGCCACTTTTGAGAGACTGATGGAGTTAGTACTCAGAGGAATGACGTGGAAAACTTGCTTGGTATACCTTGATGACGTAATTGTAATGGGGAAATTATTTGAAGAACATCTTAAAAATTTGGAGGATATCTTCGGTAGATTCAGAAATGCCAATCTACAACTGAATCCAAAGAAATGTTCCCTGTTTCAAAAACAAGTAGAATTTCTAGGACACATAGTATCCGCCGACGGAATTCAAACCGACCCCAGGAAGATTTCTGCAATTAAAGAGTGGCCCCGACCAAAAGATAAACATCAAGTAAGGAGTTTTCTTGGACTGTGTACCTACTACAGAAAATTTGTAAAGGACTTCCGAAAAAATTGCCAAGCCACTACATCGGCTCATCGAAAATAATGTTACCTTCGATTGGACTCCAGACTGCCAGCAAGCTTTCACAGAACTGAAGAAGCGCCTAACTACAGCACCAGTTTTGGCATACCCTAAACAAGATGGAATGTTTATTTTGGATTCTGATGCCTCCCAACATGGAATTGGATCAGTCCTATCCCAGGTTCAAGACGAAGAAGATAAAGTTATCGCATATTTCAGTAAGACACTAGGCAAAGCGGAAAGAAATTACTGTGTTACAAGGAAAGAATTGCTGGCCATCATCAAATCTTTGGAGCATTTTCACAGTTACCTCTATGGAACACACTTTCTAATTAGGACAGATCATAACGCCCTGCAGTGGATTATGAATTTTAAGAACCCAGAAGGACAAGTTGCTAGATGGATGGAGAGACTACAACAGTATAATTTCAAAATAATGCACCGGAGTGGAAAAACACATGGTAATGCAGACACATTATCGAGAAGACCGTGTTTAGAACAGAAATGTCGCTACTGCCAGAAGATCGAGACCAAGGAATATTCAAACAGTACCACCAATGAACTGTTAATGGCAACAACAGTACAAGTCGACGATGGATAGTCCTCGGAGGAATTAAAGAAGAAAGACAGTGACCTCAAATTAATCCGGAACTGGGTAAAGAATGGAGTTCGACCAACTTGGCAGGAAGTTTCAAGATATAGTACGACTATAAAGGGATACTGGGCTCAATGGAGTTCCCTTTGTCTTCGCGATGGCCTACTGCATCGGAAGTGGGAGAGTCCCGATGGAGTATCCGCAGTCTACCAGTTGGTCTTGCCTAAAGCAAGAATCCACCAAGTGTTAGAAGAACTGCATAGCAGCCCAACCGGAGGGCATTTTGGAGTAAACAGGACTTTGGCTCGAGTGAGGGACCGATTTTATTGGGTAAACTGTCGCCGAGACGTCGAAGAATGGTGCAAGAGATGTGATCTGTGCTCTGCCAAAAAGGGACCAAAAACAAGAAGCCGTGGTAAAATCGTGCAGTACTTATCCGGAGCACCATTCGAGAGGGTAGCAGTGGACATTCTTGGACCATTACCAGTAACCGACCGTGGCAACAAGTACTTGATGGTGGTAATGGATTATTTCTCGAAATGGTCCGAAGCAGTACCCCTCCCCAATCAAGAGGCAGAAACTGTAGCCGAAGCGTTCATCGAGAATGTCATAGCAAGATATGGAGTGCCCTCGAGCTGCATTCCGATCAAGGAAGAAACTTCGAATCAGAGCTGTGGCAAGAAGTGATGAAAATACTGGGCGTTAAGAAAACCCGAACTACTGCGCTTCATCCCCAGTCGAACGGCATGGTTGAACGCCACAATAGAATCATATGCCAGTACCTGTCTAAATTCGTCTCTGAAAATCAAAGGGACTGGGACAAATTGGTGCCTCTATTCTTGCTGTCATATCGAAGTTCCCAGCACGAGTCGACCACCTACACTCCATCTATGCTGACCTCTGGAAGAGAGATGAAGCTGCCTACTGACCTCATCCTTGGCTGTCCACTAGAAGAAACCGAAGAGCGATCTCTGCCAGAATTTGTGGAGGACTTGCGAGAGAGAATGGACCGGATCCACCGATTTGCCAGGGAGAAGCTGAAAATTCACAGCGACAAAATGAAGCAGCGTCTCGACACTACATCAACAGAGACTGCCTTTAAGCCTGGTGACGCAGTATGGTTGTACGCCCCAAAAAGGACAAAAGGAAAAAGTCCAAAGCTTCAGAGCAACTGGGAAGGCCCGTACACCATAATAAAGAAAATCAACGACCTGGTCTACCGCATCCAACTATCTCCAAGAAGCAAGCCGAAGGTGGTCCATCTGGAGAGACTCGCAAGATATACAGGACATAATCCACCCGACTGGTTTGTCGTCGAGGATCCACCGCCTAGGACTGAAGACAGTGTTATTCGGGATGAATAACCTTAAAGAGGGGAGCAATGTGACATTTGTAAAAGTGACATTTGTGACAGCTGACATTTATTAAGTTTTATAGTTTACATACTTAGTTTATTTAGTTTATACACACTAGTTATTAGTAAATAATTGTATGGAATGACATATTGAATATTCTGGATGTCAAAAGAATTTTCTAGAAATGTAGAAACTATAAATACTGGTGTTGTTGCTAGGAGTTAGTTAGTTGTGATTTGTATGTAACAGAGTTAAGGTCGACGAATTGTAAAGTGTTAGTAAAAGTGTTTAGAAGTGAAGAAGTAAATTATTTAGAGAGAAATACGTAACATTACGTACCCCATATATGATTAAATTGTCAGTCTTCCAAACTAATTCCGTTGCTGAGCCCAGCAGTAAGATCTCAAAAGTTTCAAAGTATAATTAAAAATGTATCACAAGCATGAAACGTGTTTTAAATGTAGAATTAATGTATGAAGATTTATTTTCCATGAAAATAATGTTGCAAAATGCGTCTTCCTGATAAATAAACATTGCAAAAAATATATATATTAATTGACCAAGGTTGTGCTTTTGCAACCAGATAACCCATTTGACGGATAAACAGGAAATAATCATTCACATTTCAATAGAAATTCATCTTCCAAGAGAGTTTGTATATTGTTTGTTAGTTTCATAAAGCGTAAATCGAATGGATATTATACAGCGACTTAATATCATTTCGGTAGGTACCGCATTTAATTTAAAGTCCTGGGAAAACGTAGAAAACTTAACATTGCCAAATATAGGCAAATGCCGTTAAATTGGCACTCCATGCATGGCCGTCCATGCATCCACATTTTATTAATGTATTAGTGGTTGTATATCAAATACTGACCGAGGAAACGAAACAATTAAAAAATTCTCTTCCCCGGTCGGGATTGGAGCAACTTGCACTAAAAAATAATACAAATAATAACCTACATGGATCGGATAAATTTTGAACATCGCTGTTCCAGGAATGACTCTCAACTGCAAAATGTGATGTATGGTTTTTTTTAATAATTGAAATATTAATACTAGGTTACCTAAGGAGTGAACTTACATATTTAAAAAAATTCTCCATGTTCACACATTAGTGATCTGAGTTCAAAGTAAACTAGACTTATGAAAAAACTCATTACATGTATTTCTCTCATGAACACAAATTACGACCTCTATATGATTTCGTATCAATTTGATTGTGTCTAATCTTTTGCAATTTCTTCATATTCTTTTCTTCAGTCCTCCACGCTTTTTCAGTGGCCAATACGACATTGTACTCTCTTACCCGACATATCTTAGACATGCTACAATAATATTCAAGTTTGGACTCCGCAGTAGAGAATTCATTCATAGTATTTGGTCAAATATTCACCAACAGTTCTCTCAGCATGGGCGAGCGATCAGCATCAAATTTTCCTGATAATGGTGTAAACAAAAATGACACGTGGCTTCACGATATCCCTTACATACATGTGTTACCATATATCTCCCTTTACACAGATATGGTGTTCGAAGGGGCGGATGTCTATTATAATATCCATATGTGATCATAATATGCATTATGATCACATATAAGACGAACCATTTATAATCAAATCCATCCAAGGCATATTAGAATATTCCCGTTTTTATCGATATTCTTTTTTTTGATATGCTGTGATGTTGCAGAGGAACATAAACTCATTTGTTTTTATTTGTATTTCTATTTATTTGCATTTATGTTTATTTGTATAATATTTAATTTGATGATGTTATTATTTATACAAACTATTAATTCTATTTTCAGTTCATATTCATATTCTGTTTTTGCTGTTCTGTAATAAATATAATGAATATGCGTTAAAAACATGCATTGAGTATGATATGCATACCCTTAAAACGTCTGTTATATTTGATCATTATGGAACTGTCTATTAAGACTGATTTGTGCTTTGTTTTAGTGTCTAAAGAAGGTATCCAAATATATAGCGGAACAAAATGAGAGGGTGTATGAACCAAGAGGACTGAAACTGACAGATCCGAGTATGAGAGGTTTGAGAGTATTAGAAATTAGTTGTTTGGATCGACCACCCAATGCATGACTCACACTTTCCCACTCCACACAGGAGTTTTTTATGTAAACTGAAAACGAATTTTAACAATGAAATTCGTTTTATTTATTCTTCAATACGTGTTCATTTACGTAAGCCCAAAATGTGCATTTTCTTGTAAGTACCTACATACATAATTTTAATTCATATAATGTATAACAATTAAGTTTACTGGCTTTATGAAAGTGTAAATTTCTTGAAATGTGACAAGATGTTATACGAGGAGAAATAGTAATTACTACAAGTGAATTTTATGTTAGACTGTATATTATCCTCTTTTTTATATAAAAGTGTACTACTGTACAATGGTAAATCTAAAGTTATTACAAGAATGAAACTTTCCCTAAATGTAAAAAATGTGATTAATAAATGTTTACTAAATTATTGGGTTTAATATAACCCTTATGTTTAACTATACAATTATTAAGTTAGCAATTTCACAGTATATTACTAAAAGTACAATTATTAAAGTTTGCATCATCTTTTTGTAAATTAATTTGTAAAACCCTTTGACACGTACATGTTTTATAAAATATAATTTTGCTTTTTTATTAGGTGTTTTACTCTTCCTACTAGTCCTCAGTAAAAACTTAATTAGGAAATAATAACAAAGAATGCACTTTGTACTGTGTTAATGAAAATAAAATAAAAGAACAATAACGTGAAGTTTTGAAATTAAAAGAGCGCAACTTAAGTTATAAAGTGCTTGTCGACAAAGGGTATTCAAGACTTACTGGTTTTAGCATTCATAAATCTCTATATATTGGAATGTAAGAGGCAGTAGTTGAACTTGCTTCAAAACTACTCTCTTACACCTGGTGATTTATTTCTAATTATAAACTACAAAAAGAGGTCTCTCAGACTACCTCCTTGCTCGAAAACCATATGAGAATTGCTGTATATCTAGTTAATATGGTTATGCAGATATCCAGACACCAATATTTTTTCATTTTATTACTTTTGGTGCACATGAAATTATTTCGAGGTTGATTGCTATTCTTATAAAAAAAAGAAATATGAAATGCATACGAGTGATGTATCAAACTATTACATAATTTCCGTTCTCAAAATCTGATCAATATTAGCAATTTCCTGAAAAGTCGATAAACTACAATCTTATTATGAAAAGCTTAAGTATTTTATGTTGTTTAGTCCGTTTTACGCTCAAAACGACATTGGAAATGTGTGTATCTTAAGCATTTTTTTAGTTGTAAAATGTCCCACAGACTTCCGAATTCCGACATTTTTAACCGATTTAGGCCTACCGCAGATCGCATATGATAGACAGTAGGTTGCCGTCTTTTGTAGGAAGTAGGAAGACACCGCACACCGACTGACAGTCGGTGAAATCGCAAATCTAAAATCACTGTTCGCACACGGACATACAGTCGGTGGTACGTTTAGTTATATCATAGACGGGGTGATGCATACTCAAAGATTAATGTGAGTGGCAATATTAGTAAAACCTAAAAAAAAGAAGAAATTTGTATTCACCCCACCGATTTATAATAATACATCTCGGTGATTCACCCACTTACTAGTCAACATTTATTGAAATTAAAGTTTCATACACTATTTCTCATATGGGACGACTTGACGACTCATTCATATGGGACGACTATGTGGTACGTTTCTGAGCATGCATATTTCGTCTAGCTCCGATTAAACACTAAACTAGTTCGTGTGCGTTACTTCGTATTAGTGCATTAGTTCGATTTATTACCAACTTGTCACCGACAATCGAGTCGGCTGCAAAAAATGGAACATTTTTTTGTCGGTACATCTTTTTAGTCGGTCATCTGCGGTCTCTCATTCATACCGTACTGACACAACTGTAGGTGACCGATATTCGGTCGTCTGCGGTAGGCCTTACACGAGGCGACGTGTAAAACGGTTAGCACGATCGACCAAAACAATCGGTAGTGTGTAGGTGAAAATCGGCTCGTACTTGCACGTCGTGCAATAGTTCTACTGACTTGGATTTCCGTTCATTGAGAAAGCCATACAGTACGATGGAGCAAACGGGGTGCGTGAGCACAACCCGTCGTGCATACCCGAAAGAAATTGATTTCCTTGTGGTGCATTCTCAGTGTCGGAGCGACAGTGGTGTATTATCATGAGTCAGCACCATGGCAGAATGTCACCAACTAAACACAAATTTTTAACAGAAATGTTTCGAACTTTATAGACATGTAGGAGCTTTGAGTAATCAATCTTTTTGTCACGCGCACGCACGCGACCTGGTCTACCGGATCCAGCAAGCTACATATCTCCAAGAAGTAAGCCGAAGGTGATCCATCTGGAAAGCCTCACGAAGGATAAGTACAGGACATGATCCACTTATTCACTTACTTTAAGGGAATAACCATAAAGAGGGGAGCAATGTGACATTTTAAAAGTGACATTAGTGACAGCTGGCATTTATTAAGTTTTATAGTGTACATATTAGGGCTAGAACCAAATGGTACATGCCAGGGTCGAACTTGAGCATTCATGCTGCAGTGAATAAATAGTGACTTACTAAGTAATATTGTTTTCTCTTACTTTTCGCGCATCTGTTGTCAGTTGTCACACTCTTACACCTCGTCGTCCTCATATAGGAATTCACTTCTTGAGATTCCATTTCCTTTATTTTCTCGGTGTTTTAGCGACTTTACGTGCTTTTCACATTGTCCTTTTCTGTAAACATGTAACTAACACTTGCATATTTCACAGTACACAGTGGTAGCTTTAACACTTCAAATCTGGAAAACCCTGCACAATTTTTTTTAATTGATAAGCAAATGGGGCTGGCGTTTTAACCATCGTTATAATATCAATTAAGCATAACAATCAGTAATGCACAATTACAGGCGCGCGACCTTCAAAGGAAAGGACTAAATAAATACAGAACCTGTTTCGCGTCGCGTCGTTACATGTACATGTACCGTACTTACAATTAAAACAATATAATCACAACGCAAAAACTGAGATGATTACACAGCCCCACAAAAAAAATAAGGTCAAGATTTGGGGGACCGACTGTAGTACTTCTATGTATTTTTCGGCGCTGAATCCGATTCGGGTATCCAAAACATCCGTACCTTTACCCATTAAATTTTTATATAGGGGCGAATTAATCCCTTTAAAAGGGGTAAACTGACGAATGTCAGTATTTGAAGCGATAAGAGAGAATGTGTATGTTTTATCAAACAAGGGCAAGTTAAAGACTTCCACGAAGGGGTGACCACCCTTCGGGAGGGATTGATACACCCTTTGTAACTCCTACTATCCCCTTTTCGATATATAACTGCATTATGAAAGTTGCTAGCTTGCATGCTAGCGATTTTAAGGAAGACAAGAAAAAATGTGATTGCAGCTCCGAAAGTAACCCTTCAAAAGGGTAAAAACCACCCCTGATAGATGAGTAATGCAGGGGCGGCGGGAGATACGGGAAAAGAAATGTTCCTCGAGATTATCCCGTAACGATCCCAGCGCACTAACAATTGGAGTCAAGCATTGGAATCACTCCGCAGTAGAAACAAGGAACATTTCCTTTCTCATTTCCAAGGGGGAGGTCGGTTTTCACCCCTATCCGAACTTCGAATCGAGATGGAGATGCTCGCGGATTTCCCTTTCACTCCTCTCAACATTGGAACTCCCAACTACATGTTTCTACTCCTGGGAGGCTTCTGAATACTTATTTTTGGGTATGTATTTGGGGGTAGTTTCACCCCCTTGGAGCATAGGGTCAAAGCAATTAAACACGATTCTCGTGAGTGCACTGGGATCATTCCGGGGTAACAATGAGGAATATTTCTTTTCCCGTACTTACCCCGCCACCCCTCCATTCCTCATCTATCAGGGGGTGATTTTTACCTTTTTGAAGGATTGTTTCCGGAGCTGCAGTCACTTTTTTCCTTGTCTTCTTAAAATCACTAGCATGCAAGCTAGCAACTTTCATAACGCAATTATGTATCGAAAAGGGGATACCAGGGGGTTGCAAACAGTGTATAAACTCCTCCGGAATGGTGGTCACCCCTTCGTGGAAGTCTTTAACTCGCCCTTGCTTGATAAAACATGCCCATTCACACTTAACCCCTAAGATACTGACATCCGTCGGAGAAATTATTTCCGATGGACCCCCCTCGGAGGGATTATTTCGCCCCTACACAAAAATTTAATGAGTATATGGATGTCTTCGACCTCGGAATCGGATTCAGTGTCAAAAAATTCAGAGGGAATACTATAGTCAGATCCCAAATCTTGACTAGTTTTTTTTGTGGGGCTCTGTTTTTAGGTGTATTTTTATTTTGTTGCCAATTTGGAAAATAGCTAAAACAGTGGAGTGGGACGATTCAAGTACCAGTTTTTCTGATTGGGAGGAATATATGGAAAATGTAGCTACTCTCTGGAAAGCCATAGTAAGATAATTAAAGAAATGCAGGTCAAAGTGAGTTGTTAAATTTTTCACATTACATTTTTACACCCCGTCCCTCTTATCGTATTTTCAAGTCCATATAATCAGCAAACTTCACATTATGTAATAAAATTGAATGTTTTGTGACCATTCCTATTAAAAATTCTTCAATTTTACTCTCACGTGTATTCTGAAATGTGTGCAGCAACATAAAAGTTTGGTACTATAGACTGCTATCACATCGTGTGAGCTCACCTGCTAGCACGCAAACAAGTCACTTCACGCATATCATATAAAATCATTAACTTCACGGGTTACAGCCAGAGGCGGCCGGTGGAATTTGACATACTCGTATGTATTTTCGTAAGGAGGCATGAGACCCACACCATAATTTTAGGGTGGTTACTAGACCTAAGTAGAAGGCTATAATGGCAAAAAAATCTTCAAGGAAAACTGGCGAATTTTTTTCCCAAAATGGCTGCCTCCGCTCCGGGCAGATTTTGGAAAGGGCTTGCAAAATATTTGCGAAATATTTTTTTTCATAATCACCGAGTAAATGCAAAATCTTTTTTATACTTGTGATTTTTTTGACATTTTGAGATCTGTAAAAGTTATGGTAATTTTAATTTTTATTTCTACCCAATATTTCGTCTGTGAGAATTTACAATAGTTGTATCTTATCGCAATATAAGAATTTTGCAAAAAATCACAAGGATAAAAAATTGTATTTACTGGGTGATTATGAATAAAAAAATATTTCGCAAATATTTTGCAAGTAACCACCCCTAAAATATGGCGTAGGTCCCTCCTTACGGAAATACGAGCATATCAAATTCCACCGGCCGCCACTGGTTATAATACGTTTTTATTTTCACATACCCCTTTGTTTAAGGAATGAGGAATATAAGAATAGACGAAATTTTGATAGAAAAAGTCGGAGAACGTGATCTTTTTATAAATCTCCTAATTATCGCAAGGGAATTGGAGGAGGAATTTCTCTCTTTTTATTTTAATCTCATGGATCCATATGCTTCTAGAGTTTTCACATTCTTAATTAACCATTGTAAACACAGCTTCAATTTCTTCAGCAACACAGTTTCAATTTCTTTTCAATCGAAATAACTGGTTAAGCTACATAGCACCATACAGTCTGTCTAGTAAGAGAGTATACTGTGTATTTTGTGATTTTTTTTTACGTTAATCCAGGCCTCTCCAACTGCCTTAATCGAACATCAATAGTGTATTCTTGAACGCAAACCATAAGTGGCCCACTCATCGCTGAGGTCGATTATAACAACATCTCGAGGAATGCATTTCACAAGGCATATTACCTCAGAAGTGACTCATGTTCCACGAATTTATCGAGAAATCTCCAAAGTGTAGATATTGGCTTACAAATATGAAAGTTTTTTCGCCTTTCAGTGGCAGTACTTCTGAAGGATCCAATTGTGGTTGTCGCTACAAAACCAGCGTTTCGCAGTAGATGAGTACCAAACCAAGTGACCCACGACCCGGAAAGTCATCGACATTTTATGACTCCGAATATCGTTGCACTCACTTGGTAACGAACGATTTCAACTTTTCCATAAGTATACTTCGCGGCTGCAGCGGTCATTTTTGGTCTCTTTCTGATTCAAACAGAAAAATACCCTCAAAGCGCGAGGCGTAAGCAAAACTCATAACGTTTGACGTGCTTCGCGATATACAATTTTGAAATAAAACTGTTTTTCCCGCAATGTATTTCCAATAGACACATAAGAAAGGTTTCACGTTTTACTATTGAAATATCTCGTGACATATGTATGATAACAATATGATGTAACAGTAGTTTCTAGACGTAATCATTCTTCATCATCATTTCTATGGTAATATCACATCTGTTTCCGCCTTATGTGACACACAACAACTCGTTAACCGTGAAAGACATGAAATGACCGCAATATACCTTCTATAGATTACTGTAATTCTCAATAACATAGCCTCACATTCCTAGCATATCACGTGTGTTCACGTGAAAACACATGCATTACTCACGTGACGTGTAAACAGTGTGTTGTCTACCTTTATTTTCGTTCTTACCGTTCGTTTTACCGATATAGACGCGGTTTTTATATCCTTCTAAATGCATATATTACATGAAAAATAGGAATATTTTTTCATAAAAAGTAGAGATTTTAAATTAATACATTTGGGAACATTTACTTTTAACGTATTTATTAAATAAATAAATATAATATTACCGTCAACACGGTAAATATTCGTCTATTCGTATTCTACACACTCTTTTCTTACAATACAAACTAAACAACATGAAAAGTTAGATAAAAATCAATAAAAAATAGTCGTCATTAAAGATCAAAAAGTGGTCCATTTAATAATAATTTAAAAAGTAGGTACTTGTATCAAACTTAAATAATAAGTGTTTTTAACATTAAATTATAGAATTAATTTTCTACAGCCTATTTTCGTTAATCGGTGTATGGGTAGTTATATTGCTTTTGATTTTATTACAATAATTTTAAATAATAAATACTTATATTATTTACCTATATAACACAGATGTAGTAAAAAGTATGTAACACTAAATTATTAGAAGTACCTATTTTACAGCTTATTCTACAAGAATAATGACTAAATAGTGACTATGTATCATATAACTTACATATATTATGTATTTTACTACTTATCCTTGTATCAATTTTATGTACAATTTTTTCTTGATTTACAAATTTTATTATTACAAACTGTCTTTTATAAAGCATCACTAAATTTATTTTTGTATAAAATCATACCTAATATATTGATACATATACATTTTGGAAATGAGCATTCGTATTTTGATCTATAGTACGTTAAGTAACTGAAAATATTTATAATTTACCCGAAGAATTTTAAAATATTTGTCACAACACGCAACAGAATTTGTGTTTGTTTCGTTTTTTTACTTCAACCGGCTGTGAACTTGATACGGTGTGAAGAGTGTGAACTGTCAATTCTATATCTTTGGTTTCCTCAGGATCTGAAAAATATTAGGTAAATGTATAAAAATTATAGGGTTCATGATGACACTTCATGTTATTATAACAACGCCGTTATACGAGGGTAAATTATTAAAATAAGGTCTCCAAAGTGCAGCAGTTGAACTGCTGTGTTTATTCAGCCATCTTTCCTCTTGTGGTTGCTGAGTGCGTTATGTCGAATTATCTTAGCTTGACAGCCTATCAATTTATTTATCAATGCAGCTTCCGATCGTCGTTTCCGGCAGGTGCAGACTTTGCGATGTCATTATATTTTTCAACGTCATGATCAAAGCATCATTATCGATGTTTATTGGCTCTATTCCCTTGTTTACCTTCTGAAGTTTCAAAATCCACCTTCAGAGGATTTTGTCTGAAATGTTGAAATATTATGAGAAAGATGGGTCCCGCGAATGCTCGCAGCAGACCACACATGGCACCTTGCATACATCTGCCGGTATCCAAACATTTCAGACAAAATGCTCTGAATGGTTGATTTTGAAACTTCAGGAGGTAATCAAGAAGCCAACAAACATCGATAATGATGCTCCGATATTAACGTTGAAAAATTTAAATACTTCGTACTTAGCGGGAACAGCGATCTGAAGTTGCATTAATAACAGCTGCCAAGCCAAGATGATTCCACATAGCGCACTCGATAACCGCTTGTTTGAAAGAGGGAATATGTCAAATACAGCAGTAGTTCCAACTACAGTGGAGCATTGATTATCCGAACTAATTGGGAACCAGGGTGGTTCGGATAACTGATATTTCGGATAACCGATAATTTAAAAAAAAACTATTTGAGGTGTAGGTACATAATATGTATGTGCATAGATAATTAAATAAACAAACAAACAAACATTAATACAGCACAAAAATTTATTTTACACTTCAATGTGTACCAAAAAGAAAATGAGAACAACCACTGAACAACGCCCGCACTGACAATGTGACGTTGGTCGTGTAGGCCACTCGTGGAGTAGAAGAGGGGGGGGGCGGTTGGATTTTGGAGGTTCGGTTAACCGGTCGTTCGGATAACTGAGGTTCGGATATTCGATGCTCCACTGTATATCCTATGCGGTATATGGGTCGTATGCTATGTTATATAGTAGGTACAACAAAATGCATCCAATAAGTGCAGAGGTTCATTCCACATGAGCTATTTGCATCTTGGAACGGCTTACAAAATATTTGCGAAATATTTTATTATATACTTTTAATATATAGTTTCGTAATTAGCAAGTTAATACAACAACTTTTGATTCTTATGTTTTTTGTAAAATTTTCATGTTGCTTAAAGATACAAGAAATCTATTGTAAAATGTCAAAGACGAAATGTTGGGATGAAATAAAATTCAAATAACGTTTACAGATCTCGAAATTTCGGGAAAATCACAAGTATAAAACGATTTTGTATTTACTCGGTGATTATGAAAAAATATATATATTTCGCAAATATTTTTCAAGCTCTTTCCAACATCTTCTGGGGAGACAGCCATTTTTGGAAAAACAAATCGCAAGTTTCATTTAAACATTTTTTAATAACCTTCTACTTAGGTCTAGTAACCACCCCTAAAATATGGTGTGGGCCCCATGCTTACTTACGAAAATACGGGCATGCCACTGCAGTCTGTTTTTATGCAGTTCTGTGTACCTGTTTATTTTAATAGAATTTTTTTGGAATGACATAGCAATATCAATTTTCAGTTTTTCCGCTTCTTGGTGGTATTTATTGTCATAAACAAAATACAGTGGACGCCGCTTATAAGACTCACGGATAATAAGGTTCAGTCGCCTATAAGACTCAAAATCGTCAAAAACAGTCCAAACGTATCCGAATAAATTGAAAAAAACTCGGTTATAAGACTCACCACTTCGGATATAAGACTCAGTTTATGAAAAATGCATAATTGAAATGATGGACAGTAACAAAAAAACAAACAAAAATAAAAAATTTCTTCAAACTCAAATTTCAACTCACTTTTTGCTGGTCCCAAAGTGAGTCTTATAAGCGGCGTCCACTGTATATATAAGTACAAGTATGTTCTTTGAATATTTTGCTTGCAATTGTCTTTTGTAACATTTTGTTAAATAATTTTAAAAATATGTTTATAAACTTTAATGTTGAATATAAAAAAGATGTTGCTTTATTTTTTATAGCTGTTATAAAATATGTTTTAATCAAGTATAGTTTTTCTGCTAGATAATTACTAAAATTCGATGAAGTTACATATTTATGTTATACACAAACAGTCTAATGGAATTTCATAGGTACGATTTTTAATGAAAAAATTGTGAAAAAGCATTTTTAATTTAGGCATTTTTATTTCTATCGATGATTGCATTAATATTAATTATTAGGGTTCGGAAAGTTTGCTGTCACACATGTTAAACTGCGTTGATTATTCTGCTTTCCCGCGCCGAACTGGCGTACCACTGCGCACATGCGGGTTTTGGAGCGTTATCGGGAAGGGTCAATGCAGTACGTAGCACGGGCAAGAAATACACGCGTATATAATTTACAAGGTACTTAAAAATACGGTTTATACTTTCATCATCATAGTTTTATAGTGCCGAGCCCCGCATTGCAGCACACAATTCCGGCAGCACAAAACCCTAATCATTAATCATTAAAATGTATTGTTGTTTTTTTCTTATTAAAAAGTAAAAGGAGTAGAAATCTATGGAAATTTTTCTGCAATACAATTTACTTTAAGAATAAATAATTTTTAGCTGTACATATTTGTAACATAAAAATGTTTATGTTAAAACCGCAGCTGTATTTTTATTAAAATACCTAATATGTATTGTGACATTTGTAAAAGTGACATTTGTGACAGCTGGCATTTATTAAGTTTTATAGTTTACATACTTAGTCTATTTAGTTTATACACTAGCTGTTAGGAAATAATTGTATGGAATGACATATTAGATATTCTAGATGTCAAAGGAATGAGGGCTATCGCGTATAACTTCGCCGCTAGAGGCGCTAGTGTAGCGTGAGGTCCGAGAATATACTCCACCGATAAGCGACAATTTCCGGCTATCGACTAGGCACCGCTTTTGGTTTTAATTTAGGCGTAGCTGAAAAATTTTCAACAAAAGATTACAAGACATGAAAGTATGTAAAAGTTGCAGTTATCAAGGTCAGGGTAAATCAAGTGTCTGAAGCAAGGATGAACGTAATATTATCTAGGAATAAGAAAGATTATTACTTAACTTACGATTTTCTGTATTTGGTTATTTAGGTAACGCATAATCGTCAGGGTTGAAATGTTTTTTACAAACACGCGAATGTTTTGAAGGGGTATAGTTGTCCGTGCGAATCGCTACTAACCACTGCTTTGCGACAGTTTTATCCTCCTTTTTTTTCCGAACAAACGGGACTGCGCAACACTGCGGCATGCTCGATATTTTTACGGTAGATACGGTTTTAAGGTATTAAATATGTTTTAAATGTAAACTTTGTTTTCGCGCCCGTAGTAACAAACTTTGACAGCTATACTTCAGGACCTTACTCGGCAGTGGCGCCAACTAGTGAGTACAAAAACGGTA
>JAPWTK010000850.1:0-127500 GCA_029963805.1 Aromia moschata
AATAAATCGTTTATTAAAAAAAATAGCTCTCACGTCACATTGAGATTTTGTCAATCTGGAATATTTCCATTTGTTCCTTTCCATTCAAGGAAAGTTATTTCATAAGTCAAATTCAAAAGGGATTATATAAATGACAGGAAAAAATTATGATAATACACTCGACATCCGCATATCCGAACTCCACATATCCGAACTCACCATATTTCCGAACTTTTTCTCACCATATTTCCGAACTTGTACTTCCACACAACCGAACTTATCGCTGTCGAATGACTAATGAGCCAGAAAAACTCTTTGCGCATGCGCCAGCAGTTCGGTTATCCAGAGGTGAAGAGAGTTCGGAAATGTGGGAAATTTGCGGAACGGAAAAGTTCGGATATGCGGATGTCGAGTGTACTCCATTATTTTAAAAGCAAAATAATGTTTTGATTTTTTTATCTTGCACAAGACAGAATTGAAAATATGCATTATTCCGCCATTTGTAGTGAACATAAATGCGCATATAATTTTCATGTAATTTAATATGTCGATGTTCTAGCTCACAAATGTGTTAAGTGCTATTTTGACCTGAAACAAGTTAAGTATGGAGGTAAATCCAGACATAAAGTTTCATATTCATTAAATCTAAAAGCTAGGTTGGAACCTAGAGAATATAATATCAGTAATTTGACCTGTACTGATTTTCTGAATTAAAAATCCTGTGAAAAACGTTCTATTTATTTAGAACGTTTTCAACATAAAGAGCAAGTAAACTAGATGAATATTGTACAGTATACAATACAAATATATTCTTTCAGATGAAAAAACTGTTTAAACTCGACATACTAAAAAAACAAAAAAGTTGATCGTAAAAGAACTTGTGAATTAATATTTTGATAACTTAAATATTACTAGAAATCATAAGTAAAAACTGACTCCATATACCTGTGGTTTGTTTTAAATACACATATACATGTGTACATGAACTTTCAGTTTGCAAAATCTCAAAACAGTACAACTGGAACATCGGTATTTTACGCTTATTGAATAAGCAATAATTTTTTTATATATCAGTAAAAATTTAATAAAGCAGTTGTTAAATTTATTTTCTGTACGTAAATGACGTTGGTTTACCATAGGAAGTAGTTTACTGAGTGTTTCCGCCAGTATCAGAGGATGGTAATTTTCGATTTAAATAGTCACTATATATAGGAATAATATACACTACAATATACACTATATATAGTCACTATATTATTAGGAAGGTCCGGGAAAGTATGCTGTCATACAGAATCGGCACTATACAACTCTGTGATAATTAAAGTGTAAACCGTATTTTTTAAACGCATATTTCTTGCCCCCTGTATACCCACACCACTGTCCGTGCGTAGAATGTTATCTCGAACGAAGTATTCACGGGAACCCAGGACTCGTAATACATTTTCTCCGTAGGACGGCGAGCTATTTCTATAGCGACCTGCCGGCGATGTAAACGTGTCGACCGCCAGATTGAAAACAATTTTTTATCGCGAGTTGGTCACTCGTGAATTCTTGTACTGTATTTACGTATTACCTGATTTTGTGTGGATTTCTGCAATAATGGCACAGTCGTTACCATTTGTGAGTAGACTTAAAAGGATTATTGAAGACTCTGAAGGATTTTACAATAGACGGATCACATATTTTATCTATTCCTTGCAATCGTCGATATATAATATTTCGTGATCGCCGAGAGTGTAAAAGACATTTAAATTTGAATATACCTGTACATCAAAAAAATATACCTGGTACAATTAGAAAAGATGAATTTTGGTTTGATTTGTGCATAATGTTTTGTACATATAGCCTTGCGTGAAACGTGGTCGACAATATTTCCTTTAGACATTTTGCCAAATATGTATCCGATTTTCCATTGCAGAGTACGTTGCGTATAGCATATTTACAGACGACATATCAACGTGTCATGAGAAATATCAAAGAAGACATACGCAATACATTTCTGTGGCTGACAGTGGACGAAATAACAGATTCTGCGGTAATGAAGTCGTTAACGCCCCCATGTTGATAGCTTATAAACGGGTTTTGCAAACAGCCGCTGAAAGTATAGAAATAGTAGTAACACGTGTATTATTATTATATCCTCCGTAGTAATATAAACAAATGTGCGTGTGAACTCGTGAACTCGTGAATTATTGACACTCATGTGCGTGTTGTGTCGTCCTTTGTCCATGTGAACTATTTTGATTTTACACTTTTAACTTCAATAGATGTGGAACGATCATTTTCCTTCTACAACCATATATACAGGCCAAATCATTCACGACTAACGAGAATAAATGCAAAAAATGTACGTTGCGGTCGTGGCAACGTACGCTCAAGCAATGAGGACAGTCGGTGTTTCTGAATGACACAAGCAATAGGTATGTGCATACATACATGTCGGCGGCGCGGCCCCACCATGTCGCACCCTAAGAAAACATTGGATCACCGCTGACCAATCAATCCCGTTATTTCATCTTTGCAGGATTTGCAGAATCAGCACCTTAGGATGACATCACTCCAAATTCTATAATATTGCCTAATATGGTCATGCGATTGATTGTTTGATTCTGGGAACGCGCAGGGGTATTCCCTACTCCTTGCGAACGGAACAAAACCGAAAACCCATGCTGACATTATTATTATAAGAGCTTACGATTGGCGAAGGTACGCCCATTGATATAGTGTGTTTATCTTGGTGGCAAGGGTGAGCGGTGGCGGACTGTTAGTTTCCCGTGTAAAGCTAATTAACATTAAATTTGCAATTACTGGAAGCAGTATTAGGAATATACAGTGTCACATCCATTTCGAGTGTTATTTTGATTTTAATACAAGATGGGGTGTCCAACCCTCCAACCCTAACAACAGTGTCTCCGACATACATTATTAACACATTTTTACTCCTGTCTTTTTGATCTTGATCGTTCATATGTCATCTTCCATCAATAACATAACGGATTACAAGTCCGACCCCGCGTTACAGCACACATTCGGAACCCTAATTACATATTAGCCAGTTTTAAACACAATGTTCGTGGGTGTTTTTATTTTGACCTTACCCTATCTGTGTTAACTTTTAGGGACTATTTTTTTTATCAGTTCTTGGAATACTCGGAAAGTATGACGTAAATAACGAAGAATATGACAATCACGCAAATTTAACACAGTTACCGTTATAGACCCGACAACTACTTGGTGTCTATTCTACTAGGTCTATTAAAAATGTATCTATATTTGTATCAAAGGATAAAAACGCAATAAAGACGGCTTTATGTTCGGTAATAGCAAAATATGGTGGCTACACGTGTAGAATGCCGAGTAGGACATTTCCTATTCGTAGTACAGACGACGTGTATTGAAAAATTTACTCGAGTCCTGATGTTACTGAACCAGGTTGTATTATAAGGAATTACACATATGTATATACTTTATTACAAAAACGTAACAACATTCACATTACTACAAAACCACAAAGCTATGTAATATACGTACAAATAAAGATGCAATAAGAGATTTGATTTCATGGGTCAATTGAACGAACCTCACGAAAATAAAACTGCATTTTGATAGCTTTAAAAAGAACAATGTTAAAACAGTTCCGTTTTTACCCACCGAGACACACCTAAAAAAATCTATAGATTTTGAGCTACTGAACTCGGCCCTGCTATTAGAAAATTTAAAAAACGTCGTGAACATTGCGAAATTCAAGTTCAAACGACTAGTTTTTCACAGATTTTTTTCGGAGTGCCTATTTTTTTGTAACACACATTATTTGAAAGAATTTTATAAAAAATCTTAGATACATTTAAAGGTTTTTGAAATCACTGGATACAAATATAATGTCAAATTGACGACAATTGGCAGCTGTCTGATAGCTGTCAACTAGCTATCAAGTCATTGTTAAAAATAACTAAAAATGGAAATTCATTTAAAATTTTGTTTTTGAGATTGCTGAATATAAAACTGATATAAAACTGATGATTCTGACAACCGGCTGTCAATTAGCTCTCAAATCATCACTAAGTATAAAGAAAAATGGGAATGAATTAATTGAATGTAACTCTGATATAAAACTGGCGATTCTGACATTTTGCAAGATTTTTTTACATCTAATGGTGATTTTACCAGTAGTTGACAGTTGCCAATAATGCGTATCGACAATGCAGGAGCTTACCTGGATTACGTCGTTGTAAATAACAAGGCATATCCCTGATAGAGACGCCGAATTTATAAAATTTTAAACTGAGGTTGGAAATACCTACTATATTTAGTATTTAAGGCAAAATAAATTCTCTTAGGTAACAGTAATACAATATTGAGCTTTTTCTACCTTTAAACTATTTCGGATTTTCAAAAACTACTGCTGTTTTTGAAGTATATTTGTGCACAAATATATTGGTTTCATTTGGTTAGGCTGGTGGCTAGAAAAATGCACTTTCATCAATCATTGTTTCATCCTTTCCGAAAAAATGTGATTGTGAGGAAAACCAAAAACATAGTGTCATATTTCTCAACTTAGACTCATTTTACAAAAAAAAACACTTCTATGTGTGTATATCAAGGAAAACCTTAGAATTAAGGTATTTTTATTAAGTTTCTATATTTAACTTCCGAAAATGGCATATCGCTGCTAAACTGCTCGTCAGTAGGTTCGACTCAATTTTTAGCCCCAATGTGGAACTGCTGTAATTCAAAGAATACCTAATCGATCGATTTTGATGTGATTGCCATCAATAGAAAGTTCAAAATTCAAAGTTCATTAAAATGTACATAATGTACTGGGTAAACAAGCGAATGATACAAAACATCGGAAATATTTGCTAGTGACAATCTTAATATTAGAATACATCCACAAAATCTGAACATGTTTTACTGGAGCTTCCTATTCCATCTCTAGATGTATTTGATACAATTTTGATATCTCATTTTGTAATGCAGCTTTCGCTCTTTGATTATAATGAAAAGTAAAAGTATCGAATGGCAAAATTTTCATTCAAAAACTTATTCGGACTGTATAGAGTTAATAATTTTTCATTAAAAGTGATCTAACACATGTTATAGGGTGGGCTTTATTAAAAAAAATATTATCCTTCAATTCGTCCAATTTTTTTCCTGTAAAAAACTGTTTCGTTCCTGATTAATTTTGATAAAAAAAATGTATGTACTAAATACTCCTAGAACAAACCTGCAAAGAAAAGTCAGCTATTCGATACACTTACTATTATTTAAATAGCAAAAGGAATTGAATTTGATATTGAAAAAAATGAATAATATTCGTTAATTCATTAATTATGAAAAATCTAACAAATACTTCTAAAGGGACGTGAATATTAATATTAATATCATAAATCGTTTAACCAAAGATGTGTAGTTAACAGCGTTTTATATAAAGTAAAATAAAGTTGAATGATTAATTTTTGAACAATAAAAATATTTGTTAATTGGTCCACCCTGTAAAAAATTATTGAAAACGTATTCATTCGATACTGCCCAAATAAGTTTGTAATAAAAACTGAGCCAATCGGTACCTATACTTTTGTTTATTTTCCTTAGAAGGAATTGAACAAATGGAAAATATCCAAAAAAAAAATATCAACATTTTGACAAATACATTTGGCGGCCTTCAAGTATTACGTAACGCAATTTTGAAGATTTTTGACCCCCCCCCCCCCCATGTAACGCGCCGTAACGTTTTCTGTACCCCCCCGCCTTCCCCCTCCCTAAACGTCACGTAACAACCAAGTGACCATTTTTACCTAAAAGTCACAATTATGTTGCGTAAAGTACCGAAAAGTCCCTAAAATACCTTTGTTATTGTTTTAATCGCGTTTGCGGTAATAATAAATTAAACAATAGATTTCTAACTCGTTATACATGCGTATATTGTTTATTTTATTTATTCATATTGTTATTTAATAAACAATCACACATAATGTAATAAACATTTGCTTAAGTTTAAAATATGTTAAAATGGGCTCAAATTTGTCCTAATAAACTTTTTACTACTAAAATCTTACATTTAATTACGCCGTTTTCCTGACTTGGCCCTGTCATACATTTTTGGCTTCATCCACCATTGTTCTTCTCATGCATTCTCCCGTTTTACCTTTTTTTTATTAATAAACTGACTGACTACAGCAATGTGCTACTGCATAAACTACTAACGAATACTGACAACGAAAACAACATAAAAATGACGTACAATACAATCGAGGGATTCCCCGTAAAATATAAACGAAAAGGGTTGCCAACTTGGGAGATTTTAATTCCCTAGTTTTTTATTTAAATAAAAAAAGAGTGTTACGTAACGCGTTGTTCGAACCCCCCTCCCGCCCCTGTAACGCATCGTAACGTTTTACGCCCCCCCAAATTGCGTTACGTAATACTTGAACGCCCCTTTGGAAATATGACAGGAAGCATCAAACATCCATGTTCAGGTCTTGTGAATCTATGACATCATTATTGTGACCAGCAGTCAAGATTGTAACCAGCAGAAATGTCCGATGTTTTGGTTTCCGCTTGCTTGTTCGCGTTGTATATCATGTACTTTTTAGTATCCAGTAGTATAAACTGGAAAGAAATCAACTTTCCATTGTTGCCAATCATATGAATATCGCAAATCATTCTTTGAAATACTACAGTTCACAATTATGTGGATCCTATTGACGACCAGTTTATTTCTAAAATTCATATTCACATTCGGAATTCCATGTTCATCAAATAAAGCTTCCCCGTAAATATTATCGCACTATTTCGACGTGCACAAATCGCAGCTACCGATTTATTTCTAATTTGCTTTCGTTGTTCCAACAAAAATAGGGCTTTAGGCGCGCCAGAGGGCCGCCGTTCGCCGGGCGGCTTTTGATTAAACCTCGCAAATAAACTAAAACAAACAAAGCAATGCGGCCGTCTACTTTTTTTTTTTTTTTTTCGCCGAAACACAATCGGACGCCCTTTGTGCCTCGTATACCAATATTGACTGCCGATCGACCAGACTGCGACCGGAATCACAATCAGAGCAACCCGTAGTCCGGGACGCAAGACTTACTACGATTGAAATTATTCCTTGCCTTTAACGAAAATGTACAAGGTGCATATATTAAGTAATGCGACTGGCAACGTAGCGCCCGACCTAGCAACACTGAGGAGACGGGACTTGGAAGAGCGGTAGGTTAACATGTAATGCACCTTCAGTACAAGTTTTAACTTGTTAGAGTCATTTATTTGTTCTTTGTGACAGTTTTCGTAAACCGTTTTTTTATATAGCTCGTTTTAAAAATGAGTAACTGAGTAATTTTGAGCAACGGTGTGCTATCAGGTTTTGCTTCGGACTTGGGCACAGCGTAACGGATAGTTTTGCAAAACTTCAACACGCCTACGGAGACAGTGGCTTTTCAAGAGCCCAGATTTTCGGTGGTTTAAAGCATTCTCAGAAGAACAAGGGAGTCGATTGAAGATGAAAAACGCAGCGGAACGCCTTCGTCTTCAAGAACCGATGAAAATGTCGATAGAATACGGGATTTTGTGCATTCAGATCGTCGGTTGACGACAAGAATGATCGGGGAAGAGTTAAATTTTAATCGCTTTTTGTGATTGAGTACAACCCGGAAACTAAACGCCAAAGCATGAAATAGCACACTTCAAGCTCTCCAAGACCCAAAAAAAGCAAGAATGAGGAAGTCGAAGATCAAAAGCATGCTGATTTTCTTTTTTGATAGCCAGAGAATTGTCCACAAAGAATTCCAGGCCAAATAGTAAAACAACACTTTTACAGAGAGGTTCTTGAAAAACTTCGAAAAAGGCTCATGCGTGTGAGACCAAACATCAAGAACAACTGGAAGTTGCATCACGAAAATGCGCCTTGTCACACAGCGATTTCAGTAAATGCGTTTTTAGCCACTAAAAATATTCCTGTGGCTCCTCAGCCTCCTTATTCTCCTGACTTGAGTCCTTGTGACTTTTTTCTCTTCCCGAGATTGAAAAAATCACCTCAAGGGACATCATTTTGGGACCATAGAAAACACTCAAACGACTGTAACCGACCAGCTGAAAGCTATTCCAGTATATGAGTTCCGGTATAATTATGAATGAAAGAAGCGTCTCCAGCGCTATGTGGCTTCCCAAAGAAGTTATTTTGAAGGAGACAATACTGAATTTTAATTCTATTCGAATAAAAAAAGTAAATAAAAAAGTCAGTCTCATTACCTAATTTACACACCTCGTATTTTAGAACCCTAAAAAATATTTGATCGAAATTCATGAATTTCGAAAAAAGGGTGAAGATATTCCTGATTCTGTTCTCATAATTCCCATGTCCCAGAACACCGTAATCCCACAACGGGATACAGAAGTTATGGGCACAGAACCACGATTGACATAGAAATTGTAGAGATAGGACCAGGAATATATAAACTTTTTCATTTATATTTTTTCCGAAATCGAAATTACAATAATTTTTCAGAAACGCATATAAAACTGGAAATTACAATAACTGCATCAACATTGCAATTTTAGATTATATACATTTATCAAAATCCAGTTCCCTACATTGCATTGTGATTCTTCGACATTGAACTGGACCGTATAACAAATCATTAACATTGTGGTGAAGAATTACAAAGGAAATACATATAGAAAAGCGAACATTTAACACTGGCTTCCCGTGACGAAACTCCTGAAGTGGAGAGGAACCGGACTATTTATTACATTTACAATTCTACTAGCTCATGCAACCATCGTTTGATTCGGCGAAGTCGAATCGTCAAATGTACTCATTTTCATTGCAGATAACTGGAAATGACATCTCAAGAAGACGCAGGGGCTATTGAATACGCCAAATTCTAGTATCAACCGTCTTTGAGAGCTGGAAGCTATAAGCTCTCAACTATAATTCAGATTTATTCTAGATCAGTTTAAAAATACCTAGACTTCAATACGAGTTATCTCATGATAAAAAGTATCCCCGTGGAACCTGAATTCTGAAAGAAAAGAAAATGATCGAAAACTGACACACGAAAATTATAATTTTCTATAAACTATAATTATATTTTAGTTTAGCATAGTTTTGGTATTGTTCGTCAAGTCATTATTGTAAACCAACCAATAATGGTAAACAGATTGATAAGAAGAGATGTTGAATTGTTTGTTGAAAGAGATGTTGAATTTAGCTGTTTTTGTATATTTAGTTTCCAAAACAATTTCTGAATTCTCTGTAATAAGATATGTATAGACAATATAGCGCTAGCACCATATAATACCTGCACTCTTGCGAAACACCACACATCCTTAAAGAAACTCTTATTATGTTTTCATTATATAAGAAAACTGTTTTCCCATTTTGTACTTGTTTGTTTTTAAGGTAAATTTGTACCTACAAAGGATGTATGATTGCAACAAGTCTACTGAAAATTCATTTTTAAAGAAACAAAGAACCGTGGTTTTTTTTTACTTTTTAAACCGCTTTTACTTACCGCTCTATTGTTCAAAAACTGACAGTTTCACCGTACTGAAAAGTTTTTATCAAACGCCCAAGATATAAAGTTTTCATCATTGTACCAGCACTAGTTTCTACCCAGATATGACACAGCTCATTTGAGCCTTTTGTCACCGCAGCCGATATTTGAAATTCTATTTAAAGCATTCACCAATGGAGTTATATTAAATGTCTACAAACAAAAAGGCAATTAAGGTACGTGATACGTTAAGAACAAACTGTTTTCAACCTAGTTCCAATAACAATGTTTGTGTTTTCGTTACACCGATTCAACAAAGGTGGCCTTCATCGATAACTTAACCGTATTTTTTTCGGCCTACTCTAACAATAAGTGGGTTAATAGCGCTTTTTAGTTTTCGTGAAAATAACAGATAAATGTGACAATAAAATAAAATAAAATAAAATAAAAACAAATTAGATGAAACTAAGAATGAAGAAAAAAACAAGAAAGGTGAAGCCCCTTTTACACGATTCTCTCCTAAATTCCTAATTAGGAATCCACGTCCACAGTTTCTTTACTTCTTTGGTGTAATTCCATAGACATTCCTACTTTCCCTGCGTCTCTACGCTCATGTCCTTTCCTTCTTAGTTCGTCTTTAGTTGCACGTTCTTCCTTAAAGAAACTTATTGAAGAATCAGTAGGTAACGTTTTATGTGCTTCGTTTTGCGCATCATTGTTGGTATATTCGGCATTGGTGTTGTCTCATTTGATGCCGTGCGCTTTATAAACGTCAGTAAATTCAGTAATTACTATTTTTTCGTTTTTTTTTAGCAATGTTTATTTGATAAATCGATATTTCGTTGGATAGCAGATAGCAGATAGAAGCCAGAGAGCAGATGTATCGGTAAACAGTAGAGGATAAACGCAGAGTACATACTCAATAGGCGTGAGGGAAAGGAAGTGAAGAAAGGAATGGCATTACACACGCTCTTTCAGTAAAGAAAGAAGAGTGGGGGAAGCGCTGACTTAAAGACCTAGGACAACTTGGAACTTCCATACTCCGACTTAGGACCCTAACTAGGTTCCTGCTTCCTTACCAGCTGTAAACATTCCTTTCCGACTTTCTTTTTGACAGTGGTGGGCGTGGCTTTCTAATTAGGACGATAGGAAAGGATCCTGTAAAGAGGGTTTAAGGCATTGTTCGACTCCGAAGGCATTGTTGACTACTCGACTTTTCGAGTAGTCAACACCTACCTACGAATACGAGAAGAACATGGAAATGATTCGCTTGTGTGATCAGCGAGTAGAATCAAGGCACTCTCTCCTAACGCTAAAACCGATTAACGACTTTACCGTCAATGGACCGGTTTTACCGTTATCGGACCTTAAGAACATCTCTAGTCCCATTAATCACAAAAGAGGTTGATACCATGAAGATGACACCACAGTATGTTCTCCTGGTTAGTTTGCAACCGACACGCTCTTCAACATTCACCGTCAAATATGTCACACTGATCATATTTTGCCATATTTGACGATAAATGATGAAGTACGAGAAATCTTTCTCGCTTCATATAAACTTAACGGTTCTTGAGAGCGGTCACTTTGAGATAACAAATTAACAGCTGAAAGATTCGGTGTGGGAAGGGAATAAGCCACGCCTTGAGCCGTCTGTGACGGGTGCAGTTAATGTTGCACAGTTTGAACTGATGAACTAAAGCATTTAGGGAGAGTGTATGCGTAGAAACGCTTTGTCGTTGTAGATTTAGATAGATGTATATTTTAGTGCTATTGGTATTTCATGTTAGGAACAGATTATAAACGTGATGGAGTAAACGGACAGCTGATTGGGATTCAGTGACCTCGAAAATATTTAGATGTATGTTTCATTTCAGGTGACGTTTTAATGGTTTTAGGCATTTTTAAGTTGTACAAATTCTGACATGATAGAGGTAAGTGGACACCGAACTCTGATGTAGTCTAGAACATCAGCATTTTATCCTATGCCTGTGTAATTTAACCTAAAGTTGTGAAATTCGTGGACTTGAAAAACTCGCACGAAAGCAATTTAGAACCCGATTATTCATTGGAATTCTGGAATTGACAAAAATAGTATAATACAATCGGGTGAAACGACCTATCAGGTAAAAAATTGCTTGCACTCAAAATCACCTTAATGAGAAGGTTTAGTGTACCTACGACAATTTCTCATGAGTAATGATTACATTTTAGATCCTTGAGTTTATTTAATAATTAAAGAACCCGTTGAGAAAAAGCAAGTTTTATTTAATCTTATGCTTCAAGTTTTTAAAAAACTGCCTATTCCAGAGATCCTTTGAAAATTACATAACTCGGACTTTTAACCCTTTATAAATAAAACCATAATATGTCAAAAAGTCTTCCTAACTGTAACGAAAAAGAAGGTCCACAGGGACAGTCAGCTCTCCCGTCTCATCGCTCGAGGGTCTCGGATAAATTTCGCAGTCTGGAGACAGTTTCTTGTTGCGTTTTTTCGTGTTTATACTTGATGTCATTTGTCAAGCTTCCCGTTGTATCTTACTTGGGGCCGCGTCACGTCAGATGAATATATATGAGTATCGCAGGCGGTCGCGCATACATAATCCTTTCGTTTTTGTTTTTCCGGAGTGACGTCAACGCTTTTTTCCGGCGCAAAAGAATGTTCGCGTATGCGCGAATTTTGTTTTCGACTTGAGTTAGGTCGGATATTCGGATGCGTGTCAAGTGTAAGATCACAGATGACGATTGCTGTTTCTGCAAGAAAAACACGTTCGAAACCATCTATGAAAGAATTTTTTAATTAAAAAAAAAATTATGTTTGATTACAATATGTATAACTAGTGACGTTTGGTGAAATTTCAAATTTTAGGGAGTATATCAAACCTAAGTAGAAGGATATAATACCACAAAAACTTGCATGTGCAATCATGGGAACGGCTTGAAAAATAGTTTTTCTTTATCGCCTTAAATTTTGGGAAACAAAATGTTCCTATAAAATTAAAATTAAAAAATAGCCATCACTTTTTGAAAAAAAAAAATATTTTGTAAAAAATCGGAAAACCTCTCCTTATATTTGTTTCTAGATTATGAAAAAAAAAATGTGCTGCAAATATTCCACAGAGCGTTACTGAGATCCCAGGGTGTTCTGCAGTTTTTCTTGAAAATTTGTTCGCAAACTTTGCTGACGGTTTTTTCACTATAAATCATTATAAACGGAAAAACGTATTTTTGAAGGACAAGCGGAAACGTATTGGAAGCGGTATTGCTAATGGGATTATCATTAAAATTCTGTTCATTAATGATGATAAATTAATTGAAATGGTAAAGAAAAATACTACCATCTACGATTTTGAAATTTGTAAATATGGTAGAGTATTAGGTAGGTATAATATTGTTACGAATTTCTCTAAATAACTCGCTTCTTCAATTCAAACACGTTTATTTACACTCTACAACTCTTCGAACTTAACTGTATAACATTCAGATCACAACTAACTAACTCCTAGCAACAACACCACTATTTATAGTTTTTACATGTTCTAGAAAATTTGTTTGACATCTAGAATATTTAATATGGAGACATCCAAAAAAAAACGTCATCAACTCTGGCTATGAACGAGAGATGGAAATAGTGGTCATGTTCAAGCTTTTCGGTTATGTCAAACTTTTGACAAGTCACAATTTGTAAAATAAACAATGGCTGTCATATGATGTGACAGTCTTGACAAGTAAATAAGGTTATAAATTCGATTAAGAATAGAAATATGTATTTTTTTCTCGGCCAACTTTGATGATGTTTTTTTTGGATGTCTCTATATGCCATTCCATACAATTCTTTACTAACAGCTGGTGTATAAACTAAATAGACTAAGTATATATAAACTATAAAACTTAATAACTGTCAGCTGTCGCTGACACTTAACAAATGTCACGATATATATGAGGGCAAGTCAAATATAAACCGAAAGTTTTTTGAAAGTTTTGACGAAAGAAAACATTTTTTGACGAAATTTTTTTGTTAAGATATAAAATTTAAATACTAACTTTTTATTTTTCTATATAGTCTCCTTCACCCAAAACGCATTATTCCCACCGAATCATGTTCAAATCTCTCGTCTCCCAAAGTTTTTTTAGCGATCCAAACAAATGGTAGCCGCAGGGCGATAAATCTGGACTGTAAGGAGGATGTTCAAGCTGCTCCCAGTGCACTTCCTTCTGCTTAGCCTGATTTGTGGCTGCAGTGTGTAGCACGGCATTGTCATGGAGAGTGTACGGACAATAATATTCTGCATTGATTGTTCGACGTTCACGAGGAAAATCAACGAAAGGAATCACCTTTCCTATTCAAAAACAGTCGAAAGCCACTTTTCCTGCAGACAACCTTGTTTTCGCCTTCACTGGAGCTCTTTCTCCATTTTCCCGCCACTCCATATTCGGTTGTTTGAATTTTGGTGTTTAGTGGTGAATCCATGTTTAATCACAAGTAACTATGCGATTAAATAACAATTCTCCTTCATCTTCATAACGAGCCAAAAGCCTCTGGCAAACCTCAAAGCGTACACTTATTTTATTAGAGTGAGAAGTCGAGGGAACCCATCGATTTGAGACCTTCCTGATATCAAATTTGTCGTGGATTATTGAATGAACACTCCCATGATTGAGTTCCGCTCATTGAGCAATTTCCTCAAGTGTAAGGCGACTGTCACCCTCCAAAAGCTCACGTACTTTCTCGTCCCCTTGAAAAACGTTTATGCCACTCATACACTTGGGTTTTACAAAGGATTTCATCCCCAAATTGGACTTGAAGACGCGTCAAAAGTTCAGATGGTCGCACACCTTCAATAAACAGAAATTGTATTGCGCGTTGCGCAATAGAAAACGGAACTACCTGCACACTTATTGTTCTACGATCCACTGAATCCAAAAAAGAAGAGGTGTCGCATGTCAAGAGGTATCTAGCTATCCGGATGAAATTTGACCGGTTTATATTTGACTTGTCCTCGTAGTAGAGTATAATGCATACAATTTATATTTTGACATGCACCAGTACTGAAAAAAATTGGGTTCGTCACCTATCAGTTCTCTAAATAGTGTTGTACGTATAGTCTCGCTCAATATTTCTTTTTTTACATATTGTGCACCAAAAACCGTCGTTTTTTCTTTCTAAGCAAGCTTCTTTGTTTAATAAAACATCAGTTTTGATGACACCTGACGAGATTTTATGAACGCATACCATTTTTATCAAAACAAAACTGATCACTAACGTAAAATGTGAATTGACAAGAATGTAACGGAATGTAACGTATAGTGAGGAATTGTTTGTAGTCATTTGAGTCCTTTTAGTGCAAGAAAAAAATCAGGACACTATAAAATGATGATTTTAAGCCGTTTTAAGTCGTTTCACGGACAAAAAATTGATTTGATATGCACCAGTACTGAAAAAAATTGGGTTCGTCACCTATCAGGTCTCTAAATAGTGTTGTACGTAGTAGTCTCGCTCAATATTTTCTTTTTTTTACATATTGTGCACCAAAACCGTCGTTTTTTCTTTCTAAGCAAAGCTTCTTTGTTTAATAAAACATCAGTTTTGATGACACCTGACGAGATTTTTATGAACGCATACCATTTTTATCAAACAAAACTGATCACTAACGTAAAATGTGAATTGACAAGAATGTAACGGAATGTAACGTATAGTGAGGAATTGTTTGAAGTCATTTTAGAGTCCTTTTTAGTGCAAAAAAAATCAGGACACTATAAAATGATGATTTTAAGCCGTTTTAAGTCGTTTCACGGACAAAAAATTGATTTTTCGCACTCTTGGGCATGACCCACCACTCAAAAAATCTGTAAAAATTTGAGGTATTAAAAAACGGTTAAAAATATAACATATTAAAAAATCTGAGCCTGAAGCTTTTTTTGGTTAAAAGATATGGGATTTTTAAAGTTTGAATAATTCTTTTTAGAGGTCATAATGATCTTGAATGGGCTTGAAAAAAATTTTTCATAAAACTAATTATATTTTCTGTACTCATGAATTTTTTCAGATTTTTTTCGACCGTTAAAAACCGAGAAAAAAAAATAAAACGTAAAAAACAGGGTTTTTTCCATACCTAGCTGAGAGGAAAATTTTTTGGACCTAAAATTCGGTCTACCTTTCATAATTAGCCCTAAGAAACACTTTCATCATTCGAAGAAAATTAAAAAAAAAGGGGGGGCATTTCACCATGCTTATGGGGGGATACCCTTTGTCATCACTAGAGTGTTACATTCTGCTGCCACATGCGTCGACCACCTCGCCCGTCTTCTGTCGTGAATGGCCTTTCCGGCTCGGCTAGGATCACGGGCAAGAATATTTGCCTGATGTGTCCGTAGCTAGCTTTTTTAGTCGTTCCGTTCGAGTATACGAGTACACGCTCACCGGTGAATTTTTTTTTTCAATCATCCTATGTTATTTCAATATAGGTGACGTAGGCGACGCCTATGGTAGGGACAGTAAAATGTTTTACTCTACTTATTACCACTCTTAAAATATTCGTTCCTGTGAATAATGAAAACTCTAGTTATTAAACTTCCTAAATGTAGTTATTAAACTTCCCTGAATACAACAAAGGAAAAAACGACAAAAAAAGCACTGGACAATTTTAGAACAACGTAAATATCCATTAGAGGCGGTTGTTACCTGACGCTTTACCAAGGCAAAGGATTTTTTTAATTGTCGCGCGGTCTGTAACCGATTTCACGGCCGAGGCCGCATCGGCGAAAATTAATTATAAATAATAAATTCTGTAAAAAAATGTAGGCTCTAATTGTATCCTGCGGCGCTTTTTTTAAAGATACAACGTATTAATACCAAAGGGGTTGTTGCCGGAAAAAGTGCGGCCAGCGCTTAAGCATCCTTTACGTCGTTTTCATTACGCGTTTACTCGCTAAAAATAATCGGGTGAGGGAGCCTTTTTACGGATAAAAGAATTGTCTCGGTCAAACGAACGTTTTTCTTTGGAAACTTCCCGTCGAAACCTGAAGGAGCATCGCTGACTTGAAAACCCTGATATTTCCTGTTCATCTCCTATCATAAAAAAATGTCAAGCTGGTAGTATATTGGGGATCAAGTTAAGCTTAAAAATGATTTTTCAGTGGGAAACGGTATTTAGAGACAGGGCCGGCTCAAGGGGTAGCCGATGCCCTTATAAAGGATAACTTTTGGCGCCTTCAGATATCTGTACAGTTGAATACCCCCCCTCAGACGATATACTCTGCCTTTAGAATGACATTTGATGAAAATGTAATCTCATACTAGGCTGTGCATGCACCTGATGAAATGCACACCTATGTTATTCTTTTCTGCAGCGATGACGCGATGCCGACAACGGTCGCCACTATTTATTCTTCTGTTTTGTCTTAATATTTAGCAACGGTTGTTACCGATGTGCATTGTACGCTGTCTACTCTTGGTTATTTTTAATATGTACACCGCAATATTTAAACTTCCTTACATTATTATAATTCTCCACTACATATGTATATCCTACAGAAGGTAAAACCGAGGGAAGACGAGGATTCTAACAAAATATCGATCCCAAACAACTTGTCCCTTACAAAGATTAAAAATAGTGAGAATGTGAACTTCAGATAGCGTGCTTTGTGAATTATATCTAATATACTAAATAAAGAACGACAATAATTTACTGAAATTTTCAAGAGGGAAAAATGGAATTTTCCCCTTTGCATCTCAAAAACTATATATATATCTACTAAAAGCTGCATACATTTTTTTTATTTTTAAAAAAGGGTTTACAGTAAAAAGAATTAATAATACATATTACATATTTTCAATTCCTTCTCAAGTACCGATGTATTTAACATACACGCATAAAAGCAATATTTCGTGACTGCTGACCCAAAATACAAATATTTCGTCTTTTAATTTGTTTCTTTACGTATGTTCTATCTCGCAGAGTTGACAAATGTAGCTTCTCTTTTTCACTTCATCCGTTATCCCCTATCGTTGGTTTCTCCCGTAGGACCACCACTTGCTGCGGAAATTGGACCTAAACCTAAAATAATAGTTGTCATTTTCTTTCACCTTTCGTCGATGTGGTGAAAAAATACATGATTCGATTCGATTTCGATTCGATTTCGATTCGATTTCGATTCGATTTCGATTCGATTTCGATTCGATTTCGATTCGATTTCGATTCGATTTCGATTCGATTTCGATTCGATTTCGATTCGATTTCGATTCGATTTCGATTCGATTTCGATTCGATTTCGATTCGATTTCGATTCGATTTCGATTCGATTTCGATTCGATTTCGATTCGATTTCGATTCGATTTCGATTCGATTTCGATTCGATTTCGATTCGATTTCGATTCGATTTCGATTCGATTTCGATTCGATTTCGATTCGATTTCGATTCGATTTCGATTCGATTTGTGATTCGATTTCGATTCGATTTCGATTCGATTTCGATTCGATTTCGATTCGATTTCGATTCGATTTCGATTTCGATTTCGATTTCGATTTCGATTTCGATTTCGATTTCGATTTCGATTTCGATTTCGATTTCGATTCGATTTCGATTCGATTTCGATTCGATTTCGAGTCTTTAAATGTGCTGTTTTAGTAAATTATTTACTAAAACGGCACATTTAAAGAAAATATTTTTAGACCTCTTTAAAATTCAACCAATTCTCGCAAATCGAATATCGCACGAATAGAGCACGCTACTCCATGCAAATTGGTCTTTGACATTTGATATATGTACAGGTGAAGATTTTACAATCTCGTTAGTGGGAAAATTTGAGTTTCTGTTTCAGTCGGTTCTTTGTCCAATTAGACTTCGTAGTGCTCAGGCTGGTCATTATCGAATTCAAAATCGAAATCAGAGTCGATGTATTTTTCAGAATCCGTCGGCACTTCTCCCCATAATTTTAATAATAACATTATTTCTCTTCTTAGGACATATTGCACGTTGAACACACAAAACAACTAAAAATATTGTCTATAACCTTTACGTAACCACCACGTTACTGGTGTGGTGGGGTTACATACCCCAATCAACTTGTTGCATTGCTTAAAATAAACTCACAGCATTTTAATAATACCTTACCTAACTGTTACGTTTATTAATTTTAAACTGAAGCTACTGAAAGTTATATGTTACTACAGTGTCCTGATCAAAATTTACCAAAAAAAAAAAAAAAAGAATTACTATGATGGGGTATGTCGTACCCCACCACGAAAGGTTAAAATTCGCCTTCACAGCGATATGCAAATATGTACATATGGATATGTACAAATAAATGAAGGATAAACAATATTTTCAACAAACACACCATTTTTTAATATGATTTAAATAGATTAATTTGGTTTTTGTTTACCTAATCTAAGATAATATACCTAATCTTTGAAAATGTACAAGTGTTCTAACCAAAAGCGAGAAATAGAAATAGTAAAAACACTTTCTCAGTTAATAAAATTGCAACTGCAAACGTAAATAGCATTGTTTAGAATGGGCAACCGAAGCTCTTAACTTTTTTATTGCCTCGATCTGTTTTTCTGCGTGAAATATTTTCGGAGACCTCGGTACCTAAAAACTACAGAAACGTCTGGAATTTCCAAACGCTCGGGATACGGTTGATCGTACGTATGCGAGCGAGTACGTCTTCCATTAACAACAGCCTGACGCACGATCTCTTTATTTTCTTTGGCCGTAATAAAAGTGTCAGATGAAAATATTGTCTCCGAAACAGAGGTCGTATGTATTTCAGTAGGTACGTAACTAATGCCATTATTATTTATTCTCTTTCTGTTTCACTTCTCTCCTGTTTATGGCATCGTAAATGAAATTTTACGTATCCATTCACAGATTACAGTAAAAGTCAAAAGTCAATTTACCTACACCTACGCTGACACCAAGACAAATTACATATCATAGCGATTCATAATAAAACTACTCAAAAACAAGAACGGCATAATTTTGCATATTATACGGTCGAGACAATGGGACTCATTGTCTCGACAAATAATAGTCGTTCTAAATGTAAACTATTAATTTGAATGACAGTTTGTTTCATATCAAAGCTTGACGTATAACAATAATTTACAAATAGGTATGTAATTCCTTATAATTCCTCTAAAACCTGCGTATTTTATCTAGCAATTTGTCTTCAATAGGAGGCAGCCTGTTAAATACTCTGAGATCTAATTGGAAATCAAAGTTTGTGTACCTCAAGGATCGGTCCTAAGACCAATACTTTTCCTCGCTTACATAAACGGCTTACCATATACGAGTACTTTTAAGGAACTTTTACTAATGATATCTACAAATATTAGTATTCTCTCATGAAGACTGAACATTACAAATAAATAATACTTTTTTTTAAATTGTGATTCAAAATGTAAATACGTTTTTCGACTGCTGCACAATTTATATGTTGTACGTCTTACGCTAAAAGAGAATCAATTAAAACAAAAAAAAACATTTAAAAATATGTTTGCCTATACAAAAGAACACTTAGACTGTATGGCAACCATTATATTTCATCGTGTTTAATAACACGAATTTAATAACACGAATAATAATTGTAATAATTTACAATTTTTAGCAAATTCTATACTTTCGTATGCACCTAACTATCTACTCTCTGTTATATTTGTTATTAGTTTTAAGCCACTACCGTTTAGCCTATGATCAATGTCAAAAACGTACTTGGATACCCAAGATTTCTCGGATCTATCATGTTTTAAGTTAACAATACGTTCTTTGAATCTAATTGAAATTGACCTTTTTGTTAGCCCAATATACATACATATGTTTCCAATCTTTATAAGTTATTTCATAAATTCCCGACTACCCGATTACACTGGTGAATTTAAGATCGTTAGATAAAACAACCAATTAAGTAAGGCAGCAGAGCTGAGGGCAAAGAAAGTTGAGCACAAAAGTACTTTTTCTGTATTGGTAGCGAACGTGTTTAATTTTGTGTTCATTTATACACCAAAGGTTCCAATTCCACCTCCATCATGTTAAATTTTGTAATAACACGGGCACATAAAAAAATAAATGTCATTTACAAACTACACTATACCTAAGTGTTTTAGGATCACTGAAACCGAATCTGTAGTCGTTTCAAACTCATCATATCATATTTCGTCTCTAAACTCAAAAAATGGTCAAAACCATTTATAAGACTGAATCGAGTTTAACAGTATAGATTAAAAAGATATACTGCGACTTTTTGTGATAAGATACCATTTAGAGGTCAAGAGAAACCCAAAGTAAACCCCACCTTATAAGTCCATACCCTTGAACACATAACTTAATAGCTCATATACAAGTCTGTATGTACAAAACTACTTGTTGATGCCACGTATCTCAAGGTTCGTTCGTCAGACAGCCTCAAACCCAATAACCCAATAGTCCTGAGGGTCTGAAAGTCAGAGTCCTCAGACTTAATAACTCAATACCTCCATACCCTAGAATCCAATAATCTAATAGTCCGGTAGCTGGGTATATAGAACTAGGAATGAAGTTTCTCAAGAGACAATTCGACAGATCTCAAACCTCATAACTGAAGATCTGTGAGCAAAAGTTTTCATATCCGATAAATCTTAACCCTATTTCTTCAAACCTAATAACTCCATAATCCTGGAGATTAAATCGTCACAGAAAAAATCAAATTCCGCTATATTTATAACCGAACCGAATCATATTGTGAATAGAACTAATTTAAAATTACTGCAGACTTTATAACCTCATAGTCCTAGAGATTCGATTCGAACACCGCAGATCCTATAACTCTTGAACTCTATATCCTCAAACATGAACAGTAGTCCCGCTTCCTCACATTCCCTTCTGTGTTAAATAACACAGGACCACAAAAAAAATTTCTTGCGCGGTACACCACATCAGGTACTCTATATGCTTTTGGGTCGTTGATTACAGCTTAGTTTCACTGGATTGGCTAACCTAACCTCAAAAAAAACCTAAACTTAAAAAATCAATAATTCGCGCAACCTGAAATTGTAAGCTGAATAGCCCTTTCAACTCGGGCTCTCTGATCCAATAGTTTGAAAACCGAATCCATTATGCCCATAGCCCCCTAACCTAACCTAAAAAATGTCTTTGTTCATATAAAATTAAAATCTCCTCGTGGTCTAGGATAGATAACGCTAGAGATAGACAAGAACCACGAGTTTTTAAGGCTCGAATCAGCTCAAGGTTTACAAGCTCAAATGCACTTGACTCTTTTAATTCGAAATTTCGTTATGTACTCTTCTTTACATACTATGTCATTTTCGACATATGTCAAGAAAATGACACTTTCTTATTTTGAGTTGTGTTTTGTATGCGAAATATTTTTGTATACATTACTTGTAGAGACTCGAGCCTATATGGCTCTTAAATTAATTAAAAAAAAATAATTAAAGAAATTAATAATTTTTGCAAATTATTAATATTATTACCATAAATTATTAATTTTTGTTTCAAAAATATTTGTTTATAACAATTTGTTTAAATAATTGTTAAATTTCTCCATGCTAGTTGTTGTTATATAAGCGTGCTACCCCAAAAGAAAAAAATAAACGTGAAAATCGAGTAAGAAACGACCGAGATACGAACTTTTTTTTTCAGTCCGCGAATTTGAAATAGCTAGATCGACTTTTGAAACTCTGCTTGGCTTGGTTCACTTGGCGTGTACCTTTCCAAAAAGCGTTTTTACGTCATGGTGAATAAAATTGCAAAATTAAAGTATTAATTAATTAAAGTAGTTAAAATTTGAAGCTTTATAAAAGAATGTTTATAAAAGAGATCTGTTAGAGCCACAAAAAAAATGTGTAAAAAATACCAGCTACCAGGATATCAAAATCGCATGTCAATATTATTACTACGAGATAATTGAAAAAAAAAACAAAACCCCAAAATCGATACATTGACGCCATTTTGACGGTCTTAAAATCGAAAAAGTAATATGCCCATTGCAGTATCATAAAATATAGGTCTTTACGAAAAAAATGAGACCTGGATGAACCTTTTTGTCGACGGCAATAGGGTCAAATAGCATTAAACATTTAAGGTGTTTTTTATAAACAAATGGAATTTCTCGTTAACGAATTAATATTTTTGATGACAATTTTTGGTGTCTTGAGGAACATAAAAGACACATTTCCCAAAATTTTCAACATTCAGAAGCTTTTTTCGCAAAATGAAAAATGAATCAAAATTTTTGGAAATTTCAGCGGTATTTTTTAATTGTTCAAATAAATAATTGACCAAATCGAATTCTACAAGTCGCAAATTCACCGGATTTTCATTACCTACACATTAGAAAAAAATTCGATACCTCTAATGGTAATAGTCCCAGAGCAAATCAATTATATGTCCGTTTTTAACGATTTTTTGCACATTACAGTCAATTTAACATCGTTTCTGACCTCCAAATTGGGGTCAATTTCAGGACGATGTTCGTGAACCCTAAATGAGCACACTAAACCATGTATAAAAATCTATCGTTAATTAGATCCACGTTTTTTTTCTAATTCCACTGGCCTATAATAAGTTTAGATTGAAGAGGCGATCGAGCTCAGATATTCAAGTTGAGTGAGCTATTGAGTTTTTAAACTCCATTTCTTGAATTGATGGTGTTTTTGAAGTTAGATTAGGTGGCTATTGGACTGAAGGCTAGAACTTGGGGATAACGTGTTTCAAAAGAAATAATTTAGGGGCTATTGAGTTCGGAAGTTCAGGTCTTAACCATTTATGGGTTATTGAGTTCGTGGACTTGATTCATTGAGTTTATGTAGTTTTTGAAGTTACGTTAGGGGGCCATGGGCTTAAAGGCTTTGGTTTTCAAACTATGGGATCAGAGAGCCCAAGTTGAAAGGACTATTCAGCAAGTTGCGCGAATTATTGATTTTAAGTTTAGGGTTTTTTGAGGTTAGGTTAGCCAATCCACTAAGCCCGGATTCGTGGTCAGTGACCCAAAAAGCATATTGAATACCTGATGTGGTGTACCGCGCAAGAAAAATTTTTTTGTGGTCCTACACAGGATCACTGGATCAAACAAGGTCATATTTGAGCGAATCTATTTTAAACCTACGTTTGAAACATACCGTGACTATTTGATACTGTGTTATGAAATACCACTTTTCCGACTCGATCGGTGGTGTAAACTTAGGGCTAGCCAATGTTTAAGGAGAATTTATTTCTAAACATTCAAACCAATTTGATGATCTCACGGGTTATAGAGGTTTGAAGACATTGGGTGAAGTCTACTGTAAACTACGTTTATTTTTTCCATGTGTGCTGGTGTAATTTATGACAAAACTTCGATCTCCGCCGTATCAGAAATCTTCCTGTATTCCGGTCTGTCAAATGTCATCGCGCTCTCGCATTTTGTCATCGCAATAAGACGGCTGACTTTTTATCGGGCACAGACTGCCTCAAATTCATCCCCGCCTTCTCTCTTACGACATCAGAAGCGACGTAATTGTTTAATTTAATATGAGCGTCAGCTGCTCGAGTCGCTGCGACAATGCCTGCGAGTCTCGCTTAAACGCCCATAAAACAGGAAATGATTCAACTCGCCATTAGCTGAGGAAGTGCGACATGCTGTTTCATTATGTCCCCCAGAAAGTGGCACATACAAACTTGCAACGAACATGTAATTCTCCCTATTGAACGGGCGCGGCGCAGTTTTTAATAGCCTGAAAGTTTTCGTTTAGAGTCAGTATCTACAGTTTCAAAGTGTTCGCTTGCATGGTGCTTATAAAAACTCGTGGAGCTGTAGGAGAACACTCGTTTTCTATGGCACGCAATAATAGACGCAGAGGAGACATTGCGCTTTCAGTAGCTCAATCAACGGGGAGAAAACCGGTCACTAATTGTTATCAGCAAACAAAAAATATGGTCGTATAGGAGAAAAAAATTCTAAGTAAGATAGCGTTTTTGCGACTCGAGTTTTAATGGCGAACATAACCAAAAAAATTCGCAAAAGTTAAAAAAACGGTTTTTTTGCAAATAAAAAAAGTTTCAAGTCCTACACAAGAAAGTTAAATTAGAAAGTTGTAGGTCTTAAAAATGCGCGTCGAATTAGATGTGAACGAAAAAAAATCGGTTCATAAACAGTTGAAAAAATTTAAAAAAACGTCAAAATTCGCGTTTTCGTATTTTTGCTGTATAAATTCCAATTTTGTTTGAACAGACTTCTTGTTAACTAGAAACACAGCCCAAGACAAGCGGAAAATGACCCTGTTTTCAAAAATTCAAAAAAAGCTTTATTTTTCGAGTTATAACGATTTTATAAAAAAAAAAAACTTTAACAGAGGCAAAAATCAGCTTTTACAGAGGCAAAAATGATCGTACAGAAACGATCGTGGGCTCATTTTATTCGCGAAGACTTGTCCTTTAATGCTATTAAAAATCAAATCGCTTTTATTTAATCTTTGTATAAAAAAATACGTTGTAAAATTGTATCATTTTTCGAACCGGTTTTTTTCGAATAACTTTTTTAATTTTTGGTTTTACATTTTTGACCGTTGCATATTTGAAAAGTGCCATTCAAAACACGCATTTAAAAAAAATGAAGGTCCTACGACCTCAGAGAGCCGAGATAATTTTTTTTAAGCTGAGGAAAAGATAATTTTGCGAGCGCGATAGACTAGAAATCGTGTTTATTTTTTTGATACGCCCAAGCGGAGTGTCCCTCCACTCTGTCGCCGTGCATTGGTTAGCGCGTGCCGCAACCAGCGCTGTACTTTCGCAAACAATTATGTCAACTTAATTTATGCGAAATGATTTGAAATATTTTTTTTTTAAGAAAGTAAAAGTCTTTGAGATCTATTTCGTGTAAAAAAAGAAGTCAGTCGGACGTATACAACGCTGTCAGGAATTAAAAAAAGAAAAATAATTATCTCGGCTCCCTGAGGTCGTAGGACCTTAATTTTTTTAAACGCGTGTTTTAAATGGCACTTTTCAAATATGCAACGGCCAAAAATGTAAAAACCAAAATTAAAAAAGGTATTCGAAAAAAAACCGGTTCGAAAAAATGCATGTTTCACAACGCATTTTTTTTATGCAAAAATTAAATAAAAGCAATTCGGTCTTTTAATAGCATGAAAGTACAAGTCTTCGCGAATAAAATGAGCCCACGATCGTTTCTATACGATCATTTTTGCCTATGTAATAGCTGATTTTTGAAAACGTCTTTTTTTTATAAAATCGTTATAACTCGAAAAAATAAAACTTTTTTGAATTTCTGAAAAAAGTATCATATTCCGCTTGTCATGGGTTGTATTTCTAGTTAACAAGAAGTCTGTTGAAACAAAATTGGAATTTATACAGCAAAAATACAGAAAACGCGAATTTTGACGTTTTTTTTAAATTTTTCTCAAATGTTTATGAACCGATTTTTTTCGTTCACATCTCATTCGAGGCGCATTTTTAAGACCTACAACTTTCTTATTTAACTTTCTTGTGTAGGACTTGAAGGTTTTTTTTTATTTGCAATAAACCGTTTTTTTTGACTTTTTGCGATTTTTTTTGGGTCTGTTCGCCATTAAAACTCGAGGCGCAAAAAACGATATCTTTCTTAGAATTTTTTTCTCTATACGACCATATTTTTTTGTTTGCTGATAACAATTAGTGACCAATTTACATGGGGGCTTTCGCTCGTTGATTGGACTACAGCCCATTCATGCGTACGTACTCGTACAGTCTATTACATCGAGGTAAGAAATAATATAAAACTAAAAGCCAACGACGTTAACTATAACTGTCTACAGTATAATGTTAAAATGTGACTCGATTTATAGAGATTGAGAAATTCAATACTAGAGATATCGAGCCCGTCGAAAAAAAACGTCATCAAAGTTGGCCAAGCAAAAAACGACGTATTTCTGTCTTAAATGTATAACCTTATTTAATGGCCAAGGCTGTTCAATTGTGTGACAGCCATTATTTATTTTACAATTGTGACAGTCACCTTTCAAAAGTTTGACATAACCAAAAAGCTTCGACATGACCGCTATTTCTATTTCTCTCGTTCAGACCGTGGGAAGACCAATATCAAATACAATATTTTAATACGGCAATGTTTAACACTGCACGTGATACCAGCGAAATCCTGGCTGTGTGTATTTTTTTAGTTCAAATGATTACACATACTTCGTTTTACTTCGTATTTATACAATGTCAACACTTCGTTCAACAACTTCTTTCTGTGGTTTTCCGAATTAGAATCGCTAACAGAAGAGTTACATGACGTTTATTACACTAACGTGTCGTTTATTGCGTATTTTAACTATGATTTTACATTATTGATTTGTTATGATATGAACACATGAAAATAAAAAAACTGGACGTTTTCCACAAAACACCGAACTACTATACTTTTCTTGACGCGCGTTTGGCATCTTCAGGAGAAGATTAAAACTAAATTCTAAACTACACGGTTCACTGAACCGTAACATCTGTCTTTGTTTATCAGAGCAAACAGTGGACTGGTATTGAATTATTGTTCGTATTCATACTACTATTACATTTAATGATATCTAAACTTTCAAAAGCATCCAACTGGCTACTGTTTGTTACATTTCTAATTAATTTTAAATTATTTGTCTGTCCTATGGTAGTTGTCAAAATCATGTTGGGTAACACAAAATTTTTCCGTTCTTAAAATTTTTAAACACAAAATTTTCCAATTTTTTGTTCTTTAAATTAGTCAAAATAGATCTTTTTGTTTGCCCAATATACTTTTGATCATAGTCTTTATAACTTATTCCGTATATTTTTTACTTTTCGTTATTGTCGATTTTGTCTTTGGGATTGACAGTATCTTTACGAAAAGTCGTGGAATTGTACAGGGTTCTCTTAAATTTATGCTCGAAATCGAAATTTGTTTCGTTACCATATGAACCTAAATTCATCCGCGGACTAATAAAGTTTTTAAAAATATTAATATCAATTTGGTTTACCATTTTAGAACTACTGACGCTTTTGGGCAACCCTAAAGACAAAATCCAAAATAACGAAAAGTCAGGAATATACGAAATACGTTATAAAGACTGTGGTCAAAAGTATATTAGGGAAACAAAAAGATCTATTTTTACTAGAAATAACATATGGCTCATTTAAAATATGGCAGAACGGAAAAATGTTGTATTGCCCAACATGCTTCTGACAACAACCATAAATAACCATAGCACCACAAATAATATGTAATAGTGCGAATGTGTAGGTTAGAATTTAGTTTTAATTTTCTCCAGAAGATGCCAACTTAGTTGGCGAAACGCGCGTCGAGAAAAGTATAGTAGTTCGGTGTTTCGTGGAAAACGTCCAGATAAACAAAAGTATGTACATACATATGTTTATAATTTGAGCGAATATAGAAATAAATATTTTAATTGAAATATAAAAGTATGTATACCTATATGCGATTTTTTTTCATAATTGCTACACTGTGATAAAAAAGGCCATTACATATATTCCTTCTAATTTTAATTGAAAATGATAAATACGCCTGGGGAACAAAAAATGCGGTGCAACTTTATGATTCCATGGGCGTGCGTATATCTTTTATAAATTCGAAAATTGTGAAATAATTTTTTCATTCAAATCAATATAGGAGATTAAAATTAGCCTGCATACAAAACTCTTAATATTTGTATAGTCCTTCTAATTTTAATTGAAAATGATAAATACGCCTGGGGAACAAAAAAAGCGGTGCAACTTTATGATTCCATGGGCGTGCATATATCTTTTATAAATTCGAAAATTGTGAAATAATTTTTTTCAATCAAATCAATATAGGAGATTAAAATTAGCCTGCATACAAAACTCTTAATATTTGTAATATAATTTGCTGTAAATAATGCTCATTTAGCCAGACAATCTCAAAAAATTGTCTGTGTTAATAAACCTAGCTGAAATACACGTCACTGGCGTCTTAAACAAGTTGAGTGCCTAAAGTCGTAAATCATTTTAACGACTTCGTAAAAATTTTATGGCACAGTGGACCGAAGAAGTATTAGCAATGTATTAAATGCAAAGTAGTCTAATAATCTCGTTGACCGGTGTTACCGCCAGTGGTTTTACTCTGTGCCACCAGCCGCCTGAGCCGCCGTTGCCGGCTCTTCCAAATTTTCATAAGTATAGTAATATACATAAAGTTGTTTGAATTTATAATTATTTTTTTCCAGCAATTTTAAACGCTTTATTTTAATGCTAACTAATACAATTATATCTACGTATTTTTTTTTTAGTATTTCCAAACTAGCTTTCTAAGAACGTCACGAACTAACAGTTTACTGAAGTATGAAGTATACTTGTATAGTGAGCTTAGCAATTTTAGAAAATATATCTGACAACCTTGCTTTTTTTTCTACCTATTTTAAATTTAGAATGGAAATAGAGTACATTTGGCATATATTACAAGGTAATATAAACCAAAGTTTTAAATCAAATTCTGTACATGTTTCTGCTACTGAAAATGGTGAAAAACAAAAAAAGTTAGCAACTTACAAAAGTAGAATTCTTATCTCATTTTTTTGACGGTCCCTGACAAAAAATTTTGCGTATTTGTCCTTTAATGTTCCCGGTATCTCCAAAACAACCTGCAATACTAAAAGTTATTTAAACCAGAGCAAATTAAATGTGATATGCTTTGATGTTCTATATTCGCAAATTTAAATTTATTTCATCTCCATTCAAACTGTAAATTCCATATGTACATGGAATATTAAAGGCTTTTGTATGCTGGGTGCTAAAAGCCAGGTTATCGCCTTTTACTCGTATTACATTGCACTAGAACTAGAGTTTCCATTATAATTCCGACATTTGACAGGTAAAATAAAAGGGAGATACTGAGGTGAGATAAAAGGAAAAAAGAGTTGACAACAGTATTTTAATATATTCATTACGAAGGAAAGCAAGGTACAAGATCGATATAATCATGACATTAACAGGGAAAACAATAGGGAGATTTCTGTGGATGTGGTGTGACGTGTCAAATAATACGCTTTGACATAATATGTTCGTTGATTAAATATACGGAAATAATTTTTAATTATAACTTCCAGATATTCCATTAACCGCATGAATCAGGTCAGAATATCACGTTATGAATCGATGCCAGAGATTCATTAAACGTATTAAAAGAGTAGATATACATTTTTTTCCTATTGGTTACATTCTGTTGTGAATGCCTGTTAATTAAACTTCATTTACACTTTTTTATACTTTAAAATAGTATATATCCAAATTGAACATATTTCATATATAATTTTTTGAAATTTATTAATTTCTGGTTCCTCCATTATATCCTGCTGAAGTCCTCACATTATTTTATTATCATTTTATTTTATTCTCTGGTTGCTGATATTTGACATATGACATATTTCACTTAAAAATATAAATGTTTAAATATGGTTATTGATTATAGTATAGGTTTTTGATAGGTGATAGCTGATAGGTATAGGAGTATAGGTTTAAATATTATACGCAAGAATTATTAGAGTAGACCCTCAAGTCTACTATAATATGTCTCTTAAGTCTAACCATTTAAACTCGTATACGTATATGAGGGGTGTAAATTAAGTAATGAGATTGGCAATATAGCGTCCGATCTAGCAACATTGGAAGGGCGGTAGGTTAACATGTAATGCACCTTCAGTACAAGTTTGAACTTGTTAGTCATTTATTTGTTCTTTGTGACTGTTTTCGTAAACCGTTTTTTTTTTCTAGTGTGTTTTAAAAATGGGTGACATTAATTTTGAGCAACGGTGTGCTATCAGGTTTTGCTTTAGACGACACAGCACAACGGATACCTTTGCAAAACTTCAACATGGCTATGGAGACAGCGTTTTTTTTCAAGAGCCCGGGTTTTTCGGAGGTTTAAGGCATTCTCAGAAGGAAGAGAGTCCTTTGAAGATGAACCACGCAGGGGAAGATCTTCATCTTCAAGAACCTATGAAAATGCCAGTAGAATACAGGATCGTGTGCGTTCAGATCGTCGGTTGACGACAAGAATGATCGGGGAAGAGTTAAATTTGAATCACATCACTGTTCATCAGATTTTGACTAATAATTGGGGATGAGAAAAATCCCCGCAAAAATGGTTCCATAAAACATTTCGCAGGAACAAAAGGACATCAAGAGAGAAAGGTGTCTTGACTTTTTGCAATCGATTGAAAATGATCTCCATTTTATGGAATGTGTCATTACTGGTGATGAGACTTGAGTGTTTGAATACGAGCCGGAAACCAAGCGCCAAAGCTTGGAATGGCACACCTCAAGCTCTCCACGCCCAAAAAAGCAAGAATGAGCAAGTCAAAGATCAAATGCACGCTGATTTACTTTTTTGATAGCCAGAAAATTGTCCACAAAGAGTTTGTGCCTCCAGGCTAAATAGTAAATCACAAACACTTTTACAGAGAGGTTCTTGAAAAACTTCGAAAAAGGGTCATGCCTATGATACCAAACATCAAGAACAACTGGATGTTGCATCACGACAATGCGCCTTGTCACACAGCCATTTCAGTAAACGAGTTTTTAGTCAGTAAAAACATTATTATGGCTCCTCAGCCTCCTTATTCGCCTGACTTGAGTCCTTGTGACATTTTTCTATTGCCGAGATTGAAAAATCACCTCAAGGGGCGTAATTTTGGGACCATAGAAAACATTCAAATGGCTGTTCCCGACCAGCTGAAGGCTATTCCCGTATGAGTTCCAACACTGCTATCAGGAATGGAAGACCCGCCTCCAGCGCTATGTGGCTTCCCAAGGAAGTCACTTTAAAGGAGACAATACTGAATTGTAATTCTATTCGAATAAGGTAATTAAAAAAATCAGTCTCATTACTTAATTTACCGACCTCGTATACGCTTAAAGAGAAAATTAAATACGTACCTACAATAAAATAAAGCCAATAAACAATAAGTTTCAATGTACGGGGTAGCGAACTATGACATTTCTTGATGGTTAATGCTAACCAGATTAACAAATTCAACAGTGTCATGACAAAGGTCATAACGTAGGTACCCTTTCCTTTAATACAGTGCCAAGAGAATTTGCTTATGCCCCTTGACCTTTCCCGCAATTAACAAGCAGCATGCTGGCGGCATTCGTCGTATCCGCCGTTATGCAGAAAGGAGAGGAAGTGTTATTATTACAAACCCTACAATACAGTCGGAGGGTAAACATATTTACGAACATAACGTAGGTCTATTCTTGCCAAGACTGCTCTTTGCGTTATACACAACAGGAGTCGAGTTACAGGAGTTACAGGTCGGATGCAGAGTAATTCTTAATGCTAAAGAAATGAGTAGTTAACGAATTAAGAATTAAGGTTAATGATAGATTTTACGTGCAGTTTATCGATCATCATATACTTAATCTGAGACTTTATAATCAACAATATTAAAAAAAAATGTTTTTATGTTCTTACTGTAATAATAGCTATATGGTATATATACAGACATTATCGGAGTTTTGTGGGTAAGACAGCATAACAACCGAACAGTGTTGCCAGAATCGCTATATCAAATTACCTAACTGTTGCTGAAAAATATGGCCTACTGTTAAATATTTAAAGTTAAACACAGGGACGTAGTATAAATCGACGTTAGGTTATAGAAATTATTATTATTATTAAAACACGAATTAGGTTATAGAAATACAGGGAGGTACTTTTTAAAAAATACATTGTGGGGCAGATCAACTTGCTTATTTGAATTTGGCGCCCTGAAGCGACAGCTGTTCCGAGGAGGATGTGGATAGGCACATTCGAAAGGGCGGGGCGTAAAGTTGTAGTACCGTTTAAGAGAATCAGTTATCCCACTAGTGTCTCCAAGTTTTTAGTACGCATGATTTCGCCCTGGCATAAAATATTGAACAAATATCCGTACTGCGCAATTTGCGTACATAGCGGTTAACGTATTTTTTACATTTTGGTGTATTTTCTTGTTAGTATACCCATTTCTAATGCCGTTGTTACAGGAAAATATGTATTTGATGATCTAATACTTCAATTTTAATTAATGAATAATAATTAAATAAAGGTGTTAATAATTCAATTATCGCCGGGTTCAAGTTGAGTGCACGTTTGGAGTACATAGTGTAATTAAGGTATTAGCTTAACAAACACAATATATATCTATCAGTAAAACTGTCGAGGCATACTTTTCTAACGATCAATCATTCATTCATCGCCACGCAACGTGCATTCCTTACTCATTTTAATATTGCGCCCCGTGGTCGTGTTCCTGGCCGGCAGTCGATTGTTTCATGGGAAACAACTTCAGGGGAAAAACTAGATTTCCACGAACAGCAAGGTCATCCCAAAACATTGACATGGTATGGTTTTCTGTTTTGCGATCCTTTCAGCGCTCTGCCCGCAAACATGCAGCTGTAATTGAGTTGTCTGCTCGTTCTGTGAGACGAATACTTCATAAAGGATTAAAATTTCATACCTATAAATTGGCTGTGGTGCAGGAATTTAATCCATGCGATTTTGTTGCTCGAGTTAATGCATGTGAGGCGCTTCTTGGCATGCCATAGGACACACTTGTTTTCTTCAGTGATGAATCTCACTTCCATCTTTCATCACTTGTTTACAACGATCCTACTAGGAGCCTGGCTCACCTGAAGAACAACATTCATCAAGTTGTCGCCAACATACCCGTCGATATGCAGAAAAGAGCGGAAAACGAAATTTCTGAATTCGATTGATGCAGTGTATTGAAAATAATGGACGTCATATGCCTGATATCATCTTTAAATATCTGAGTCGTTGCTACCCCTGGCGTCGTATATAAATGCATTTTTTTTCTTATACATATCACATTCTAGTCTCAGATGGTAGCAACACGAATACTTTTTGCAGATTACAATTTCCTTTAGCCTTTACGAATAAACTGGGATGGTCAAGATGAAACAATCACCGTAGGTCTGTTCAGGAGCGAATTCCATCGCATCGTCCCTACAGTGCTCTTGAAGAGACAAGAAATGCGATGAAAATGGATCCAAAATTGGGTTGTAAGGAATTTTACAGGTCATTTGTAGCTTTAAACAAATATGTAATTCCAACCAAACATAACCTAGTCACACTTTGAGGGATATTTTATAATTAGTGGTAAGAGGTGGAACTGAATCTTAACCTTAGGGGCGGTCCCGACTTGGAACTCTATTAGGACAGGGTGTTACTGTGTGTGACGGGAAGAAACTTCCCCCAAATAATACAAAAAAAAAAAATCTCAAAAAATCAAAATCCTAAAATAATTCTAATTTCAAAGAACTTATGACTAGCCCCTATGCATCTTTTCAATTCACGTACATTGATTGCAATATCGCAGTTTTTGCACAAATACCGACTAGTGGGATTCCGCAGGGCCTAAAATTGAAAAATAAAAAAAATGGTATTATATTTCTTTATAATGAAGAATACAAAATTAACTGAATAACACGTAAGATAGGTAAGGTACATTAAATCTGATGTACATTTTATCTTCTCTCAAAAAAAAAAAATAGAAATGAGACTGCATAATATTCAGCCATAAAATCCTGTCTGAACATTAAATTTGAAACTATATTCTATTTTTTTAGAGAAATTATGACTTTCTTATGGCAAAAATACTGATTAAGTATTTCACTCTAAAATAAAATTAAACAAAATATTATTATTAGTAGCCAATTCTTTAACTAAATTTAAATAAAGATATTTGTCTAGAAATCTACAGCTGTAAAGAAAAAGTAGAGATAAATTGGTTACTAATAAAAAGGTTTTGTTTTGTTTGTTTTTAGTTTTATGAAATACTCAATCAATCAGACAATATTTTTCCCATAAGAAAGTCGCAAATTCTCTAAAAAATAGAAGGAGAGTTACAAATTATAAATGTTTAGCCAGGATTTTATAGCTGAATATATGTATGCATTCTCATTTATATTTATTTTGCGAGAATATAAATTGAACAGTCAGATTCAATGTACCTTACCAATCTTACGGGTTATTCAATTACTTTTTGTGTTCTTCATTTGAAAGAAATGAAATACCAATTTTCATTTTGGGCCCTGCGGAGTCCCACTAGTTGTTATTTGTGCAAAAACAGCGTTATTACAATATACATGAATTGAGAAGTTGAATAGAGTTAGTTATAAGTCCTGTGATATTATAATTATTTAATAAAAATTCAAATGAATACTATGTAAACCGTGAATTTACATTTAGAAATATAAAAATATCCATATCTTGAAAAAGAGAGCAGCCGATATTTTGATTTTTAGAGATTTTAAGGGGGATAGCCACTGTGACGGCCGAAAAAAGTAAACGATTTTCGGAATTTTTTTCACCGGGATAATTAAGGAATATGGGGATCAATTTTTTTTTTTAATTTATTAAGTATATATTCAATTCAGTTTAGTATAATTTTTTATTGAAAAAATATGAAATAGTTATAAAGTTATGAGCCTTGCCGTATAGTCTTAAAATAGTATCTCCTTCCACATTCGCATCCATTTTTCGAAAACGGATTATCTGAAATAAAAAAGTTAATTGCATTAGAATCTGTATGAATGTAATTATCGTTGTACGTAGCCGATTTTTTTATTTTGTTTTTTTCCAAAATGGCGACCGATTGAAAATTGTTTCATTTTTTGCCCTTTTTTGCATTCAAGCAGTCTTAAAGAAAACGTAAAAAACAACATTTTCAAAATCGGCTACGCTTAACCTTAGCAAGACAATATTGAAAATCGGTTGATAATTGCTGGAGTTATCGATGCGATCAGTTTGATGCGAAAGTTTAAATAAAATCATGTATCTTCTAAAATATTTATACTTACATCAAACTATCGAGTCCTGAGCCATATAATGGTTCTTCCTCTATATCTCCAGTGGTGTCCGTTTGGGACCTATATCTTCACCTTTTTCAATTTCAAATCGATTACGCGATCGATTTAATTTTCTACCGTTTCTTGAGGGTCTACTTTTACAGTCTTTACTGCTCCTACCTCTTTTCTCCTTTTTTTTAGAAAACACAAGATATTTTTCAATATAAATAAGTAACAGAGTAGCAGCGTGTGTTCACTAAGAAACTAGAAGAACGACTGTACATCTACCAAACTTCTAGGTACATAATTCGACAAAAAGAGCCATTATATTGTAAAACCGATAGAAACCGGATTAACATAACAAAAGATATTCTCTGAAGTAATGAACCCTAATGCTTCATCTATTGTAAAATATGCATTAGCATGACCGAGAGACGTGGCAGTCTAGTCGGAATGCCGAGCAAGACAGTCGGTCTACCTACTCTCGCTAAAAGGACTGTAACTCAGTCAATTTTCCGAATTTTGACCTAAAGTTTTATATACATATTTTCGAAGGTATATAGAGTTATAGAATCTGCCCTTTGTTAGGCAGATTTAAGATATCATTATGCACATTACTTATAGTTGTTTATTATTTAATTATGGAGTGTGCCCTTTGTTAGTATTTAAGATATCGTTATGAACATTACTCATAATTTTTAACTCATGTTGTATATTTACTTTCTATTTACATGACCTGTTGATCATTTAGCCTAAGATAAGCACTTTATGTAAACCATCCCCTTCATAATTACGTTGACATATTTATTATTATGAGAAAGGCAGGCACATTACAGAAAGAGAATACATTCGGGTTTTAACTTTTGAAGCTGTCACATCTCTTCCTTTAGACTAATAAAGTTTGTGAAGTGTTTGTTCGCTTTTTAAAAAAACAATTGCCGATGACCGAACATTTAACTATAATTTAAATCAAAACAAAAAAAATAACCAATCACAGTGGCCATCCCCCTTAAACCTACAGGTAAAAATGAAGTATACGTGGATAGCTCGGATTTTGATGAAACTCAGTTTGTCCACTAATTAGAGGATGCTGATCATGAAACTGAAAGAATTATTCACCGGAAACGAAAAAAAAATTCCGGTTTTTTACCCGGTACGGTTTTTGCCCGTTAACCGAACAGCTAGGTTTTGATGAAACTCACTTTCTAGACTAATTAAGAGGTGCTAATCACAAAAGTGAAAGATTTTTATATGTAAATGAAAAAAAGAAACATTGCGATTCTTCTAATGCCCATATATGAATTTTTCTATTTAGGTCACGTGATTAGGTTATGTTAGGTCACGTGATTAGGTTAGATTAGGTCACGTGATTAGGTTAGGTCACGTGATTAGGTTAGATTAGGTCTCGTGGTTAGGTTAGGCTAGGTCACGTGGTTAGGTTAGGTTAGGTCACGTGGTTAGGTTAGGTTAGGTCACGTGGTTAGGTTAGGTTAGGTTCGGTCACGTGATTAGATTAAATTTTTTTTCGTTTTCGGTAAAAAATTCTTTCAGATTCGTGATCAGCATCCTCTAATTCGTGTATAAACTGAGTTTCAACAAAATCCGAGCTACCCCCGAATACTGCTTTTTTTCAAAATAGCCATCGCTAAACCCAAAGTCAAATTTTTGGAAAATCGCAAAAAACGTATTGCAATAAATACTATTTTACCGTTTTACTGATTTATACTTTGTACTATGCTGTTAAGGACAAATTTTGACAATTTTCAGAATTTTTTTTACCTTTACTTATAAAAAAATTAATATTTATATCGGTTAAGGGGTTTTGGTTCAAAATATATATTATATATAAATGTAAATTGTAAAAATTGTATATATAAATTGTTTTAAATTGTAAATTTGTATATAAAAATATGTTTTGTATATAAAAAAATATTTTGTATATAAAAAAAAATATTTCTCAATCCTCTATAATAAAAATAAAATATTTTTATAAAATTGATATACATGAGTGTTTTCCAAATGAGTCAGCGTGTATTTCCATATTGTTGATTGGTTGACTGAGTAATAAATATTGTACAAACCAGTCCTTATCCTTCAATTTTCCAAAGTGGTAGTTAATAGATTTTCCAAAGATTTTTTCTTTTTCTCTTAAGGGGTAAGTGTGCTAGTTAGTAGTTCGGTATTCTTTATCGGGGGGGGGTGGGGTGGCCATCTTTATTTGGCACCTTGATCAAAAAGTATTCTTGTGATATCGGTATTTTGTATAAATGGATTTTTACTAAGAAGTCAGAAAAACCTTAAAATTTTCAAAATTTTGTGCGGCCCATATGTGCTCTCACTGGTATTGTTGTTTTATCACTAAAATGATCCCTCCCCCCCTAGAAGCTCTACCCTAGTTGTATTTACGGGGTTTCTTTTACAGATTCTATGGAAATATTGTATGCCAAATAAAAGTATAATAATAAAAATAAAAATTTATAATGTTTTATTAAACCACAAAATAGTAATATGTATATATAAAGGTTATGGATTTATAAAGGGCAGAGTTCAGGGAATTATTAAAATAATACTCTACTCTTCCACTCAACCCTAAAAGAGAAAGAAACGATTTGCTTGTAATGCAGAATGATAAATAATAGGAAGTATTGTTACATTGCTACAGAAAATATGCATTACAATATAACACACAATATACACATATAATACAACAAAAATTAAAAATTAAAGAATTTTAATTATATCGTAGATAGCTATATTAAAAAAGGAAAAGTTTTTGAGATGATGCATAAAAGAGCACCAGGTAAGTATAAATCTAACGGTAGGATAAAAGTATTGTCTTCAAATGCTTTTGAATAAATTAAGGCGTAATTTTTTTTTATCTTTAGATACGTTGTTATATATAGATGCAATTCTGTAAGAAAACGAATGACGAAATTCGGTTGTTCCATGCTTAGGAATAGTGATCGTTGATTTATGCCTTAAATTCAAATTATGTATGTCTGTGCGAAAACTTATTTTATTGTATGTGTAAGTACGGAGGAGACTTAGATAGCAACAAATATGTAGGTCTGGAAATGTTGCCAGAACATGTCGTTCTGTGAAGTCCGCTTAACGCGTAAAGCGTTATTTTACCTATATGGGATTGGATTTAGCGCGGTATGCTCCAAATCGTATATTTGACAGCTATTTAAAAAGGAATTTTACGGTTTTCTGTATGTAAATTTAGAGATTGAGGAGATGGAACGCAAAAAAAGTAAGCCGAGGTGGGACGAGCTCCACAAATGACCTAGAAACATTCCTTACAGCCTAATTTTGGACCATTAGATGGATCATAGTTTGTATATGATCTAAAGGATTAGAGTCTGACACTTCTTTGCGGAAAGTAGTCCTGTCCACGACTTTTATTTATTTAACTAGTCTCTTCTTCTCAGGCATACTTACCCCAATTAGTGGTTAATAAATATTATTAAATTTGGAAAAAGAGCAAAAGATAGAAGTAGATTTTTCTCGTTCCCTGGGGCTAGAAACAAAACACAGTGTTTTAAAACCAATAGACACCGTATAAGCGAAAGACAGTCAGTTACAGTGGGTGTAATTCGGCCTTAACACCGATACAAATACTCAAAAACCTAACTATGTAACCTTGACAAAAGAAAACACAAAATATATCAGTACTCTCCCATACTACCGTTGGTTACTTTATGTACAAAAATAAGTGTGAAAGGGCCGTAAAAGTAATAAATTACCAAACTATATTAGACTGTGATGTAAAATAAAATATTATATTATAACCAAGTAAATTTCGATCGAATGACAGACACTCACGTGACTGAAAGTTGTTGTAATAAAAAAGGAATTATAAAAGGGGTGCCTCCTAGTCGGAATTAGGGAAGAAGCCTTATGATTCCTACTTCGGGGGTGTAGGAAGGCTCAGCAATAGTCACCCGTCAACTTAGAACCCTAAAAGAGCCTGCTAGGAACCCGTACCAAGGACCAATGCCCGACCAGACCCTTGGTTTAACGAGATAGGTGACGCGTCAAGGGGGGTAACGTGATTAGTGTAGATTCTGATGAACACACTCTAGTCCTGTGGAAGAATCCTCTGTAATAATTTTTATCCTACAAAATGTAGATTGAAATCGACTCAACCAAACAAAATTATGTAACATGGGAATCCCTAAATAACTACCGCACGTATAGTATAGGAAAAATGAAATGGCCGTTCCAAAAGAAAGGAGGCGATAGCGCCTAACAAACCCTCCCGGACTTTAAGTTTAAATATCAGCAATTAGTAAAGCAGATACTCTACAGTAGCAAACTGAGCACGTAACACCATTTTCATCGCATTTTGCGTCTCTTCAAGACCACTGTGTCCTGCTAGAGCCTCCCCGTACCGACATCCGACATCCGATAGAGTATTCCCGAAATCCCGGATTATTCCGGCAGCCATCGTCCGGCGGAAGCGTGACGCGGGCACAATGGGGTCGATCGCGGCCACGCACGCACACGTAGTAGAGTAGGCCCTCGGGGGCGACGGGCCTGTCGAAGCGGATGCGGGTCTGTAGGTGAAGTAGACGAGCCGATTTGAATCGCTCGAGTGTCCTCCGGCACTCGAACGCGTCGCGATTTGGCGAGGAAATCGTTATCGGATTCCGGGTGAGTGGGGGTGGGACAAGTTTATCGGGGACGACGCGCGACGAGCGGGTCGCCGGAACGGGAAACTCGACTTGCAGGTGGATGTCCGTAAAGTTTTAAACGAGTCGTGAACCGTTCAACGAAAAAAAAAAAACGGAAAAGTAAATAACAGTTGCTGCAAAGGAAACAGCAATTTATAGATTTTAATTTGCAACAGATAATCTAAACTTTAATGAAAACCTCCACCTTACCGAGTTTTGCGAAAATTCACTTTGCTAATGAAAATAGTCACATCGCTCAATGGATCGAGCCAATGCATTTTAGTGGACATAACCCAATTATGCAAAAATCGTTATTTGATATATTTTTTTGAATTACTGTTTTCTAAAAACTCCAAATTATATAAAAATAAAAATAAAATATTTTGTTGTTAATTCACGTAGCAGTGCAGGGCATTTTTGGCGAAGAAAATTTGATTTTTATTGTCTCTACAAAACTGAGTATTAAATATTAAAGAGCATATCTCCATACTTGACCACAAACTTAAATGTTTTATTATATTTTACTCAATATGATGCATTAGCTTGCAAATGGTCAAGTTACTGTCATGCCGTCACTTATTTAGTAATAATAAAAATTATTTTTATTCTACAGTGAATTACGAAATAAAAGTTTTGTCTTGAGTTTCAAAAAATGCTTTATTTTGCACATAACATTTCTTTATATCCGTTATTGAGGTCAAAGGTTCCTTAAGACAAATATAAAGAGATTTGCTGCAACTAGGCGCAACTTTAGAAAATACAGGGTGGTCATAGGTAATTGTGCATAGTGCAACAACAGATTCGTCCAGTCAAAGTGATGTGACTCACTGTGACAAATTTTTACTTGTAATTGGACTGACCAAAAGCACCATCGAACCCACATTTACCTATGAGAGCAAATTTACCGGTGACATATAGACATAGACAGTGATTTAGAATTCTTCTCTTCCTATGTGATGCAAAAGGGACTGCAACATAATTCTTGAAAAGTTACCACTATAATAGAATTGTGTGGAGAATCTTAAAATTTAAGATCGTTTACACATTTAGTGTATATATAAATCATAATTTATCTTCTATTTGAAACCCAATAAACTAAAACTGAGCTTCGGAAAAATAAGTGAATTGTTTATGTTGTCACCGTATCTGTCATTATTTTGGTTAATATTTTTTTAGTGTGCGATTTTTAATTACAATTACGTTAAATTTATTTATTTTCAAATAGAACATGAAAAACCTAAAAACCAATTATAATTTATATACGCAATTGACATCATTGGGTGTTAATTTAAGTGATTTTAAATCATTAGTAAGTGTTATAGTGAATAAACTTCATCCGGATAGTTTGAATGAAATGGAAACAAGTATTTTAAGTGAATGCTTAAGAACATTTTGTTTAAATTTATTAAAAAAAAATGGAGAGAATGCAATCGTACAAAAGAAAAGTGTTTAAAGAAACACGAATTATGGCTTAAACGAGATTTTACTTGGCCGCGCTTTGTTTTAGTACGTGTAAAGCCGGCATCCAACATTGTAAAAAAAATGTAAGAAATTTGAAAATATCTCTTTAAGACAAAAGAAAAGAAGAACAGAAGATCTAAGAAAGGAAAATGTCGAGGAACTTTCGTTTGCTATAATGTCAAAAACGGGTATTTATGAAAATCAAGATCTTAATGAGGTATTTAAATTTTTAATACAAAATCCCCAACATGTGGAAAAATTAAGACATTTTATAACAAAAAACACATTTTATAATTCATGTAGAGTGTTTCTTTCAACGTTGTTTAATGTACGTATTATGTACTATTATGTAGAATTTCATAATATTAAACGATCTTTATTCCACAAAAAAAATTAAAACACCCTATATGTCAAGTAATTGTGCATAACATTTGTTTTCGTGACCATCGAGGTTATATTAACAAATGAGTTTTTATTTCAATTCCATAAAGGTGTTTTTTTGCTCACTTTGGTCCTTTGTCCACAAATCCCTATGCGTCGGTCCACTGTGCGATTCTTAAAAAAAAAAAATACTGATCGAATATTGTATTGAATTCTACTAAACATTCAAACAAAAAACAAGTCAAAATTAACCCCCCCACTTACCACCAAATGGGTAGAACAGGAGGCAACATTAAAATTTCAAATGAGAATTTCCATTTTTATACCATTTTTTTATTCTTTATAAAAACAGGAACAACTTTCATTTATGTTTTTTTTTTAAATAATGATTATTTAAAAAGTTATACTGATTTTTATTCTTAAACAATGCGAGGTGCTATACGTCTCGAGCGGGGGTCAACTTTTTTTCCAAATGGGAACCCTATTTTTTATTGCGGGTTCAGATTATAGGTCTGACATGTAATTTTTCCATAGGACCTAAATCTGCGACAAAAAAAGGAAGGTTCCTATTCAAAATTTTAAAACTGACCCACACCCACCCCCAGGAGGTGATTATTTTTTTTCTTGGAAGCGACTTGCGATCTCAACGATTCTTGCGATTTTTTCGAAACTTCTAGATATACAGACAAGTACATACAGTTATCATACACAACGAACCATACACCCACATTTTGAATGTTGTTTAAATTTTTGTACCACAGTATTGATTTTTTTGCTTCTGATATTATTACAGTTTATGAAATTATGCGTCTCATCACCCCAAGTTGATTGAAGTTGATTGAATATGACTGTGTGAAGATATCGCTGAAAAAGTTGCGATATTTTCAGAAAATCGTGAATAACTCCTAAAGAATAAATGCTTTTCAAAATTCTTAAACTCATTTTAAAGGGATATCTTCAGAGTGTCTATCGGACTAACTGAGCCGTTTTAGAAAAAATGTTCTTAGACCTGATAAAAATATCATGAAAATTAAAAAAAATCCTGTATGCCACGCAAAACCTAAAAATATTAACGAAGTAATAGAACTCAATGAACTCGATGTGTTTTATTAAAATTTGATGAACAGTGATTTTTATGAATAGTAAAGAGTTTTGAAAAACATCATTTTTGGTTCAATTTATAAATTTTTCAGGTCCAGATTTTTTTTTGAAAATGGTTCAGTTGGTCGGATAGATACTCTGAAAACTTTCCTTTAATATGAATTCAAGACATTTGAAAAGGATTTATTAGTTTCGAAGTTATTCACCTTTTTTTGATAACATTGCAATTTCACTTTCTTAGTTATATCGTCTCATACCACCTTCACCTCTGGATTATTAGACGAAGAATTTTACAAGTTGTAATCCTATCAAAATAAAAAAAATCAATATTATGGTACAAAAATTGATCAAAATCTAAGCAACCTTCTAAAAGTAGGTGTATGATGACTTTCGTTGCTACAGTATGCGTAAAGCCGACGTCTCGTCGGCCGGTTGTGAAAGAGGACAAATTCTACACTTCTCGTTCTAAAGACTAACGTAATGGGGCCGCTCTGTTTTCCTCACTATCTTCGAGCGTATGCGGTTGCTTTTTATGTATCATCTCAATTCTGTTTGTTCATTTTTCATAACTGGCCGATGTCGACTCTACACATACTGTATATTAAAATAGTGTAAAGTTAAGTTTTTATTTCATACCACGATTTTGTTTCTACAATTTTATATTATTTATAATTTTCCAAAAAAACTAAAATTTTACAGGAGAAAATAATGTTAAAACAATAATAGTAAGGGACCCGCACTTTTCTTATGGAAAATGGCGTTCGGCAAATTTTCTTGAAATTTTGCGGTTGATAGTTTTCAACATGTAGATCAAAAGTCTCAATGGGCACAAACCCCATAACCCCTCTTTCATATCCCAAAACCATTCCCAGCACTTTTCTTATGGAAAATGGCTTTCGGCTAATTTTATAATAATTCAGTAATCAGGAAAATCCATAGAATGGATCGTGGTGGGGGTGGGGGAGACGTAGGAGGGGAGGGGTTAGATGATCGGTGGTTGAAGGGTCAAAAGGGGTGGTTGCTTGGGGTAGTCGTTGAGTGGACTACAAGAATATATTGTTTTACATTCAAAAAATCAGTTATATCCCCCTAGCCCCTTGGGGGTGTTTGGTATATAGTTGAGAACTATCAACCTGCAAAATTTCAAGAAAACTAGCCGGAAGCCATTTTCCATAAGAAACATGCGGGGTCCTTTGTATATTGATAGGTAAGTATAAAAACTATTTTAAAATATTTTGTAAGCTGATTACAAGATTTTCTGGAAATACATATAATATATTAATTTTTTAGTAAATTACGTATGAAATTTAATTAAATGTCTGCTATTGTAACTTATTTTATTTTGCTACTGTACGAGTATGTCTAATAATCACTACCTATAGTTTAGGTCCCATGTTCTCTTTCAAGGGCGTAGCCAGTATTTTTCTTTGGGGGGGGGGGCGACCAATGCAGATTAAACAAAAAACAAAAAAAAGGTCATTGGAGGCAACGGCAAGCGCAAACCCCCGACTATTTTGGTTTTTACTTTACCATTGGGGGGGGGGGCGCCTTCACACGATGACTATTTTTGTTCTCCTTCACATTCTTATTATTCAGCCCTAAAAAATACTTTTACGTGTTCGTTAATTTATTTTACTCTTTATTTAAATCAAATAATACCTACCTTTCTTAAAATAGCGTGTTAATTTATACTGCCATTTACAGTATATGAAGTGATGAATGAATCTTCTAATCTAGGAAAGTGAATTTCGGGCTTGTCAATTAAAAATTTAAATATGAAAACTGCCATATCATTTACAATAACTTAACAAATATAAAAATCTATCCTTTTTGGGACTTATGAATGTGTGAACATGTGAAACAAACATATTCGAATTGATTAAATTAAGTGCCTTTAAAATATACACTTATAAAGAAGCACTTTCTCACTTAACATCTCATAGTAAAAGAGCTTATTTTTGCCATCCTCACTAAGCGTTAACTCTTTAATTATATTAAAGTACCTGCATATGTATATCATTTCGAAAGCTGTCTACTGTAAAAGCGTACCAAAATTGTTATCTCCTCTCCATTAAGAAATGAAAACGCAACAAAAATATTTTAAAAAACACATCAATGAATCCTTTTCGTTTACATAACATTTTTGCTATAAAACTCGACCATAAACTCTATTTACAAAGCCATAAAGCCGCGTATCCGTAAAAATATCAGATTCATAATCATTTAATTTATTTGCCTGGTCCCAAAGCACATACCATTCCTCGTTAGATGTAGAGAGATTAGAAATAATTGCAGGAATCGAGTTTTTATTTCATTTAACTTTTATATCCAACAAATAGGTACGTATATTTAAAATAAAGTCACACAAGTATATAGAGCGAGATATAATAATAAGTATATTTGTCTCAAGTGATACACAGAGCTCGAACGCGGATCGTTAACAAAAATCGTTCATCGCGTTGTCAGTTTTGGTAACGAGACCGTGTGTTTTGTTGTGTGATACACGTTATTCGTTATAAATATACAGGGTTTTTCTAAACGAAGTAGTATAAATTATATCAGTGAATCTACTCACTGCTGGTACGAAAGTACTCATGCCAAATATAAACTTTATACGATTTTGAATTCTTCAATTATTAATAAAAATGTAGATTGGTTTGGAAACCTTTAGGGCTGTGTATCTCAACATTCAACTATTAACTAACGTATATTTAGTTCAATCGACTAAGTTGACTTCTAGATTCACTAGTAGCATTTATGCTATTGCATAAAAAACTTTAGTTAACATACTAAGTAGGCAGACGTCTCAAAAAAGTTATTGGTGAGAAGCTGAGATAATGAAAAAAGAGTCCCCGATAGGTGTACATACGTAGATACATACACATTATTTTGCTTTATAAAAACATTTTATAGCACGAAAACAAAATCCATTTTGTATAAATAACGTATAAAAGTAAACAATAACATAACAAATTCTAATGGCTGCTGACCTTGTCATACCCAACTCAACACGTCGAGTCCTATTTAGGCGCACTATAGGACAGTCCCTATATATGTCGCCGTTTTATTCTCATGGCCAGGAAAAAAGACGAGACTCTCGTTCATTGTTTTTCGTCATCAGATGTATCGCACTGATGAGACCTAATAAATAAGTCCGGATCTGTGATTTCTAATGATGAACGTATAAAAGTGGTAATTGAAAAGGTAATATCCTAAATTATAAAACGAGAAATTATAAAAAATATATAAAAATATATCCATCTCCATGTCCTATGAAACCAAAACCCAAAAAAAGGGGGGGGGGGGAGGGGGGGCCCCCCCCCCCCAAAAACCCCCCAAAAAAAAAAAAAAAAAAAAAAAAAGAAAAAAAAAACCCCCCCCCCCCCCCCCCCCAAACCCAAAACCCCCAAACCAAAAAAAAAAAGGGGGGGGGGAGCCAAACCCCCCCCCCCCCCCCCCCCCCCCCCCCCCCCCCCCCCCCCCCCCCCCCCCCCCCCCCCCCCCCCCCCCGCCCCCCCGGGCCCCCCCCCCCCCCCCCCCCCCCCCCGGGGGGGGGGGCCGCAAACCCCCCCCCCCCCCCCCCCCCCCCCCCCCCCCCAGAGCGGCCCCCCCCCCCCCCCCCCCCCGCCCCCCCCGGGACCCCGCCGGCCCCCCCCCCCCCCCCCCCCCCCCCCCCGCCCCCCCCCCCCCCCCCCCCCCCCCCCCCCCCGCGCCCCCCCCGCCGGAAACGGGGGGGGGGGGGGGGGGGGGGGGGGGGGGGGGGGGGGGGGGGGGGGGCGGGGCCCCCCCCCCCCCCCCCCCCCCCCCCCCCCCCCCCGCCCGCCCCCCCCCCCCCCGCCCCCCCCCCCCCCCCCCCCCCCCCCCCCCCCCCCCCCCCCCCCCCCCCCCCCCCCCCCCCCCCCCCCCCCCCCCCCCCCCCCCCCCCCCCCCCCCCCCCCCCCCCCCCCCCCCCCCCCCCCCCCCCCCCCGGCGGGGGGAAACCCCCCCCCCCCCCCCCCCCCCCCCCCCCCCCCCCCCCCCCCCCCCCCCCCCCCCCCCCCCCCCCCCCCCCCCCCCCCCCCCCCCCCCCCCCCCCCCCCCCCCCCCCCCCCCCCCCCCCCCCCCCCGGGCCCCCCGCCCCCCCCCCGGCCGCCCCCCCCGCGGCGGCCGCCCCCCCCCCCCCCCGCGCCCCCCCCGGGGGGGCGCCCCGGCAGCCGGGGAGGGGCCCCCCCCCCCGCCCCCCCCCCCCCCCCCCCCCCCCCCCCCCCCGGGGGCGCGGGGCCCCCCCCCCCCCCCCCCCCCCCCCCCCCCCCCCCCCCCCCCCCCGGCCCCGGGGGGCCCCCCCCCCCCCCCCAGAAATAAACAACGAACAGGAATCGACAATTACATTTTATCGCCTTCCAATACCATTTAAATAACGTGTCTCAAGCATACATCACGCTTTGTACGTACAATTTCAGAACGTATTCTGCAGAGGTTTGTAATAGTTGTATTGTCTGGAAATCGTCGCCAACTCGTTTTATATTTGGTCTCCGATTCCCGACAGAAACTACAGTTCTCTTTTTTACTGACACGTTATCGGAAAATCACAAGTTGCGATTCTCCAAAAAGAATCTCATGCATCTAAATGGAAACCTATATATCGTTGGAAATAAATTGTAAATATTTAATCTGCAGATTGTACACACACAAATAACAAATGCAATAAATACATTTTGGAAACGCGTTATTCATTAACCCTGAAACTCAACGTCAGCATTACCGGAAACCAAAAAAATAGTCTATCAAAAATTGTACTATTGGAGGAATTCGTCGGAAATGTGTGTTTTTCTAGTCTCTATTTGCTTTTTCTAGTAATTAATACCATTTTTCGATTTGAAAACTTGCAGAAAAAACATACCTACAACGAACTTTTGCTGTAACTTTAATATTTCATCTTTTGGTGTAGTGTAAAGGAATATTATTTATTTAATCTAATAAACACCTTTGATTATGATTATGTCGCCTTTTTATTATCAGACTTCTCAACATAATATCTCGTTGGTTCAAATCCACTGTTCAATCAGACTGACAGGAAGCCGTCGGTAAGCTATTTCAGTGAACTTTTCCTTGCCGTAATTGTTTGGCTGTAACATTTTTAGAAAACGGCCCTGTAGAGAATGTTCCATACACTGTGTCTGGAGCTCCTGTTCTGTTAGTATGTTGACCTGTAAAAGTTAACATCCTAGACTCGAAAGCGTATATTCAGAATTCTCCCTTGCTACTTCTGTTATTAGCAGATTCCTGGTGATTAGTCATTTTCTTCTCAATACAGCTTTTATATTAAACCAAAGGTTTTAGATGCTCAGTACACCTCTCCCACCTTGTCTGAGTATTATTATTTCGCCAACTTTATAGTCACACTTCTCAGCGTAAATGCTGGAAACATTCACACCATCTTTGATGAGTTGGTTGAGCATCCACACCCCCAACAAGAATATTGTAAGGAAACCTTCCTTACAATATGACAAGTTTGTAATAAGACTACCTTGTGGTTACTTCTAGTGATGTCCCATAACCACGATCTTCTTAGAGTTCTCTGGTCAACATCACTCCCTCTGCCAATATCACTAGGGCGTTCTACAGGCGGACTACCTTCTCCAGTCTCCAAAAGCATTAATATTGTTATTGTTCTCAAACAACGAAACAAACAAAACAACCCCTAATTGTGTTTCCGAATAAGGATAAACTCTGGCGCTAATTTAAATTGAACCCATTTAATCCGTAGAATTATACCGAAACTATTCTAAAATTTCAGGTATTCAGTTCAATAATCCGGGATGAAGCAACACCGCGAGAGAAAGTCGATCACGAATAGAAATTCGAATTAGGCGGAAAAGGGGAGACCGCGGATCACCAGTTAGTTGGCAACTATTGCGGGTTAATTAAATTAGTTTAAATGTAGCCGACTACCTTCCGCCAATGAACTTTAATGATATACAGTATCATTAATAATATCAATAACACAGCCACAAAAAAAAAAGTTCTGTGCAGCGAGCATGAGGGTATGGAATCGACAGATTTTATAACGCTGATTACGAATCCGAAGACGAAAAATTGATTTATCATGTCAATATTTCAAGGCCCGTTAAGAGTCCCGCGGGGGGATTTTCCTAAGTCCGGCCCTTTTGATGCTGGTGACCAGAGAAACAGAGTTGGTAGAGTCATGTAGCACTGAGAAGTTGGTAGAGATCACGGACAAGGTCATTCAACCATCTCCATCCACTCAGCAATCATTCTCGAAACCCCAAAGCGATTGAACATCTCAATTTTAAACCATTGAACATATTTTTTTCAGAAGATTTAATACATCGTGGTATGTCACCCAGAAGGGGTGAGAACGTGTGAACCGAATGTGGGAACCATAAATGGGATGTATTCACCCCTCCCAAAAAAATATGTTCAATGAGTGCATGGAGATGGTTGAATGACCTTGTCCTGACCTCTACCAATTTCTCAGTGCTACAGGACTCTACCAACTCTGTTTCTCTAGTCACCAGCATCAAAAGGGCCGGTCTTAGGAAATTCCCCCCGCGGGCCCCTTAACGGGCCTTCCCTGAAAAATTATTATATATCATTCTTCGTCTTCGGATTCGTAATCAGCGTTAAAAAATCTGTCGATTCCATGCCCTCATGCTCGCTGCACAGAATTTTTTTTGTGTGGCTGTGTAATCTTCGAAACCAACGATACCTACGAATATTATTAGCACATTATGCATTGCAATGGCAGACTACCTTCCTCCGATGAACTTTAATGATTATTAATTATACAGTGTCCGCCATAAAGTTGGAACCACATGGGAGTGGAAAATAATCCAGACAGTACCTTTTTTTTTAACAACCTAGGCCATTTTCTAAAGATTTTTCTGCAAAATCGCAAATTTGACAGTTGCCAGATGTTAGCTGTCAACGTTGAATTGGTTCCTTTTAAGTTATTTTGGAGGCAGAAGTGATTTTCACCAAAAGTTTTTATCAAACTATGATATTAAAAAAAAATCTCATATGGTTCCAACTTTATGGCGGACACTGTAGATAGCAATAGCTAACTGTTAGCGTGGGTGGCTGTAAATTCGAATGCGTAGGATATTAGTATTAGGTTGTTACAAAAACGTTTGGAATTCCAATTATATCCCTTATTCTCCGCGGATACTACGTAATCAATTTCATTTTATCTCTGGAAGAAAAGTGTTATAGAGAAATCAGTGTAGGTGTTTCAATGTGTTGACCTTAGAAGTTTCAAATCAGGTAGGCTTACAGTAATTTAATATTTGAAGATAGTTTTCTGAAGTGAAAAGCGCCTATCCCGCCAGAGAACAAAAAACCGTCGCGCTAGCATAGCGGCTATACCCTCATTTTTTTCAAAGGAAACTTTTGTCTCCTAAGAAACATGATTTAGACACTGTGAGTAAACGTATATTCTATAAATTGCACAAATTTGGATAAATTTTTTTTATTTAACGAAGTTTTGAGTAGTTTGTACAAATTTATCAATAATTTATATCTTTAAACATCCGTAGTCCAAATTTACTTCTGACCCTTCATTAACCTAAAAAAAGTTCTGATCCAAAATTGACCAAAAAGATACTGAAGTCTATTTTTTGTACCATTTACTCCAGACATATCATTTTGAGAGTATTTTCAACCGCTGGGAAGGATTCCGTAGTCTAAATTTACTCCTCGTTATTCAATTTCCTACAAAACCCCAATTTCGGGATATAATTTAGTAAACAAGACTTAAATCTATTCTATTTACAATTTCTTTACGACATATCATTTGTAAAGTAGGAATTGAATACATTGTTTATTTGGGTACGTTATAGAAGGGTACGTAGGTTTATAGGGTACGTAGGTTTATAAGAAATACATAGTTCTTAGTGGATGTCGTGGATGACTTCTTTACCAAACCGAAACAACCAGTGCAGATTAATTTTATTTTTCTTTGTTTCTAAAAAACCTGAAAGTTCTTCAATTCAGTAACTTGTTAATCTTGTTAAGAGTTTTCATCTTTCCAAATATCTTTTTTTCACAATTACTTTGCATGTAATGAAGATTCTGTTTTTTCATTTTTTCTTGTGTTTTATTTATTTTTATAAAGTCATGTCTAAGAGATAGATTTTTCAAAGTACAATTTTGTGCTGGCTAATTAAACCGAGATTTAACTTTGTTTCAGTCACACAAGCCGCGAATTTGTCTTCTATTGCTAACTTATAATCTCTGAACGTCAGTTTGCTTGTCATAGCTCAAGTGTGAGTTTTGCGTTTCGGTTTGAGTGACAGTTTGATTGTCCGAGTTTCAGTGTAAGTTTTGCGTCTGGGTTTCAGTATGAGTTTGCTTGTGTACGTTTCACTTCGAGTTTTGCCTCTGGATTTTAGTATGAGTTTCTTTGTCTGACTTTCTAACAATGATTTAGTCAAAAGCCATTAGGAACCAAAATAGAAACGTAAAGTACTTGTGGTTAAAAATACTCCAGAAACGATATATCTGGAGTAAACGGTACAAAAAATAGACTTTAGTATCTTTTTTGTTAATGAGGGGTCAGGACTAACTTTGGACTACGGAATGCTTTTCAGCGGTTAAAAATACTCCGAAAACGATATATCTGGAGTAAACGGTACAAAAAATAGACTTTAGTATTTTCTTGGTCAATTTTGACCCAAAATTGGGGTTTTGTGGAAAACTGGAGAGTGATGGAGCAAAACGGACATCGGATTTGAATTCAGCGCATCACAATACATAAGAATTGACATGTCAGACCTCTGGTTCAAAAAATTTTTTTTGTGTGCCGGTGTAATAATTGAAAATAAAAAACAAAAATATGAAAAACTTGAAAACTATGAACATTTTCGAACATATTGATCCAAAAATAATAAGTTTTTAAATAATTTTTTGCTTGAATTCGTAAAAAAAAAAGATATAAGATTAGTAACTTTATAAAATCAGATACAATATTGACTTGGCATCGATATTTCACATACATAATTAGAGAATTTTTAAAACTTTTTAGTAAAAATTTTATTTTTATTATCATTTTTTCGTGTCGCTTGAAGTGGCGGCCGGTGAAACTTGAAATGCTCGTATTTTCGTAAGGAGAGATGAGACCCGAATCACATTTTAGGGGGTGATCCTAAGTAGAAGGTTATAATAGGAAGGAACCAATTTGCAAGGAACCAGTGACGACTGGTGGAATTTGGAATCCTAGTATTTTCGTAAGGAGGCATGGGATCCACATTAATTTTAGGGGGTGGTTACTAGACATACATAAAAGACTATAATAGCAAACAAAATTCGATGAAACTTGCAAAAAATGCTTGCCTCCTCAGAAGATCTTGGAAATGGCTTACAGAATATTTACGAAATATTTTTTCCAATTACCAAGTGAATACAAAAACTAAAATATTTATTGTGATATTTTGTAAAATTTGCATTCAGCTTAAAGATATCAACTATCGTAAAATCTCAAAAATGAAATGGGATAAAATAATATTTCAAATTACCATAACTTTTGCAAATCTCGAAATTTTGAGAAAATCACAAGTATAAAAAGACTGTTTTTACTTGGTAATTATGAAAATAATATTTATTTATAATTTACATAAATGTTTAAAAACATTTATGAATAAAATATTTCGCAAATATTTTGACAAACTTGAATAATAAATAAAAATATTGCAAAGGTATTATGTAAGAATCAGTTCTTACGCCATTATTGACATATTCTCAATTAAAACTAAGTAAAAAGAAATAAAAACAATAAACTTAATTAAAATCTGTATCGGATAGCAATAGAGAAAGTACAGCTTAAACAAAATTAAAACCTCTTTTTTATTTCAGCGAGCTTGTAAGCTATACTCGTATAAGCCATCATGATGCATTTGTTAAATTCGATTTAATAAAAACAAAAGGCGAAGTTTTGCGATGAAAACGGCGTGATGAAAAAGTTTCGATCCTTTTTTCTCGCCCGATATGGTCGTAAAATGGGAATGAGTCGAATGACGGGCAGAAATTTAATCCATTCCTAACTTTGTTATACATTTATAAAGGGGCCAAGTTGAGGACCGTTTCCATTTAGGGTCCCTAAATTAAAACTCCAAATTTTGTTACGAGTATAATCAGGCGGTTATCGCGGAAAGTTTTAATTTCCACGAGAAAAATCAACGTTTGTCGGTCTAACGATTTTTATCCATGGCCGTACATGGATTTCCATGGGGCTAAATGGAAAACTAACATGAACTAGAGTTCGAAACATTTTTACAACGCCGAGAAGTAGCCGTGATTCTGCAATAAAATTGCACTCCGCAATTAATCCAACATAATTTTACATTCAATTATGAACCGCTAAACGTGCAATAAATAAAAACTATTAAACATCAGCTAACACAACACAACAAAATGCAGTCGCTTTTGAGTGAAATCAAAATTTTAGAAACATTTACAGATGCTTTCGGTAGTTATACCTCTTCAGTGTAGTTTCTCACACAATTGTACGATTTCAATAAATTCCACACAAATTCCTACTTATGCATATGACATTTGTTTATAAAGGCAGTTATTAGCGTCTGTACAGGGTGTCTCTAAAAGGTCCATACAAAATCCCACCACATATTCCTCGGCTCAAATTAAGTCTATTTAAGGCAACTTACCTATATACCATGTTGCTCCGCTTGGCCGCTACGAGGCGCCAAAGTTCAACTTCTGAGATGTTTTTTTGCTAATAACTTCAAGACTATTGGGGCGATTTATCTGAAATTTTGTACAATAACATAGTTCTTAGTTACGAAAGCAATGATCCTCAAATCACCACCGAAATTAATCCATTGGCGTATTTATTTAAGATTCCGTGTTTTAGACCCTCCCAAGTTTCTACGCTACTGAAATTAAAGACTTGTTGACATGAAATTTCGATTAATTGACTAACTTGCTACAAAAAAAGGTACTCTTGATAGAAGTCGATAACTCTCATGGTTTAGGAGAAATTCGCATTTCAAAAATAAATCACACATGACTATCGCACGACATTGTCTTCACAGAGATGTCAATTGAAGGGATCTTTTTTCGTGTAAAATCAAATTCCATGGGGACAGATTGATTAAAGATTTATTTTTACAGCAATAATTGTTCAAAATGTTCACCATTCACACGCATACAAACATCTACACGACGTAGGAAATTGAAAATGACTCTTCGCATAATTTCTTCGTCATTCCTTAAATCATTAACTGCAACCTGAATGCGCTGCCAGAGTTCTTCTTCATGATTTACAGGTGTTTTGTAAACAATTGTCTTCAGATGTCCCCAAAAAAAGTAATCCAACGGATTCAAGTTTGGAGACCGTGTGGGCCAAGCTACTGGAGCATCATTTCCTCTACCTATCCATTTGTTTGGATACTGCTGATTGAGGTAGTTTCGGACTCCAATTTGAAAATGTGGAGGGGCCCCATCGTGCATAAACCACATATCCCTCAGCAGTTGTAAAGGCAGATCCTCCAGCAGATCGGGAACCGTATTTTGAAGGTGTTGCAAATAAATGTCACCTGTTAATCGTTGTGGAAGAATAACAGGACCAACTATGAAATTGCCGATAATTCCAGCCCAGACATTGATCCTAAACTCATGTTAAAAATGTCTAACTTTGATAGCATGTGGATTTTCATCTGCATAAACGTGTTCATTATGGAAGTTAGTGATACCCCTCCTTGTAAAACACGCTTCGTCGGTGAACAAAATCATGTTGGCAAAGTTTTCATTCAACTGCCGTTGCGTATTCACTACCCGACAAAAAATCATACGCGATCCGGGATCCTGAATTAAAAGATCTTGAACTGGCGTCTTATGATATGGGTGAAGTAACTGTTCCTTGAGCGTCATGTGAACAACCTCTTTGGAAATTTCCATTTCCGCACCTATTCGTCTTGTGCTCAGTTCTGGATCTGCTTCAACGCGAGCTAAAATTTCTTCCTCAACGTCAGCAGTCCTTACAAAACGGTTCCTTCCATAATCAGCAGTTCTAGAAGCAAATCGACCTGTCTCACGAAGACGTCTTACGACTGCCGTAAATGTCGTGTGGTTTGGCAAACGACGATTTGGAAACCGTTCCCCATACATCCTGACACTTAAACGCGCATTGCCTTCACAAAACCCATAAACTAATATCATATCGGTATACTCTTCATTACTGAATTGTGCAGCCATAATTAATTAAAGAAAAACACAGCAGAAAAAATTTGACACTTGGCAAAACAAATAATTGAAAACTGACAAATCATTTTCAACGCTATTTTATCTAGATCAATTCATTGATTTTGCGTAATTTTTTGAAATGCGAATTTCTCCTAAACCATGAGAGTTATCGACTTTTATCAAGAGTACCTTTTTTTGTAGCAAGTTAGTCAATTAATCGAAATTTCATGTCAACAAGTCTTTAATTTCATTAGCGTAGAAACTTGGGAGGGTCTAAAACACGGAATTTTAAATAAATACGCCAATGGATTAATTTCGGTGGTGATTTGAGGATCATTGCTTTCGTAACTAAAAACTGTGTTATTGTACAAAATTTCAGCTAAATCGCCCCAATGGTCTTGAAGTTATTAGCAAAAAACCATCTCAGAAGTTGAACTTTGGCGCCTCGTAGCGGCCAAGCGGAGCAACATGGTATATAGGTAAGTTGCCTTAAATAAACTTAATTTGAGCCGAGGAATATGTGTTGGGTTTTTTTATGGACCTTTTAAAGACACCCTGTATAAGAGTTTTAAGTAAGCGTTTTAGTTGTGCAAACAGCTGGAAGAGTGATTGAATTTCTTGCAGCAACCAAGTCGCCCTGTTCAAAACGGAGTGTGGGTACCAAGACTGTGCAAGTTTGTATAAAAAAACGTTTTGGGTGGAATACCATGGCGTCAAACGTCTACTCGTAGTTGCTCGCATTTAACAATATGTCTAGTGATAAAAAATGAACCGAGACTTACTAGAAATCGAAGCAGAAGCATGAGAAGCATGAACAAGGAGGAAGCGGCCTATGATATTTTATTAAAAACATATCAATTAAATGATGTCAACGCTAACAAAGATGTAGTAGTAATCAAGCTGAAGTCACAATCGACTAGTTGAAAAACTACTACATGTATATAAGAAAAATAGACTACTATACTTGGCAACCATTTATTTTGGAAGTTTACCACGTTTTAGATGAAAGAGTAAGAGTGGTCAAACCGTGGCCTACTAATGGTACTTTTACTCGCTCAATTACTAAAGTACTAAAGTACTTATCGATCAAAATTGAAGTTGAACAAAAAAAGTATATAAAAATAAATGTATGTACATAGCTCGTATGTCTCTACTTGTCTATATTTATAACTTTTTTTGAAGCTTTTGCAACACGGGCAGTATGCTGCAAAACACTTGCAAAGCCTGTCTCCCAATCTCACAAGGGAAACATGTTTTTTCACAAGGGAAACACATTTTTTCTAGTTATTTACGTAAGTGCACTTTTACAGGTTTGTGTGACCATAGCAAAAAAACAAGATGGGTTGTTATTATGATTTTTTTTTAATTTTTAGTTTTGTAATTTTGTAACACCTTCATTAAATAAAATTTTAAGAAAACGGTAGAAAACAGACAAATTCAATTCAAAGTATAGATGAAACAACCAAACCTCTAAGCCAGTGATCTCTTCTGAGGTAAAACCCTATAAAGACATATTGTAAAATAATAAAAAAAGATGAATGCCTTGACAACGAATTGCCGAAGAGAAAATAAAAAAGGTTGAAGAATGCTTTCACTCTTAGTTTGGTACACACGAAGTGTGTGATGTACCCCACATTAATATTACAACTTATTTGACTTTTCAAGTGATCAAAACAATGCAAAGTTCTTCACATGCCTTATAAAAAATACCGCCAAAACGAGCGCTTCATTGTGCAACCAATCCACTCACAAACTGTAGCATATTTAAAGCATATTTACTTGTATGTTTGGTAGCAATGAAAGTTATGCATGCTTGTACACAAATATCATTCATGCTTGTCAAGCTTCCAGTTACGGGTGTAGCTGCCTTATCACGCGTCATCGCCTTTTCCGGTGATATCAAATGCAACAGTAGTCGTTGCATACAAATTAAGGAATGGCGATAGTTCCTGTTTTTGTTGTTACCGATTTTTTTTTCAAATGATCATTCCTTTATATTTATTATACACCATATTATGTGCGAATTGGGAGTGTTTCAAAACCCTAGGTATTGCAGCATTATTGGAGGCGTTTATCTTATCCGAATCATAAACGGTATCTGACAGTACATTCATCTGAATGTGCCGAACGTATTTGTAAAGGTATTACCAATCAGTAGACTTCGTATAAGCGTCAGCGTAACAGGGTTGTACTCAGGACTAACAAAATAAATTTTACTGGAAAGCAAACGATGGGTTACAAATATTCATTTAGATAAAAATATATCTTTTATATATTATCTCCGGATTTTATCGTTCTGACCGCCATCTTGAGCCGCCATTTTGTTTTTTTTCAAGGGCCACGTTGCATTTAAAAGTTTACGCTTCAACGAAGAAAATTCCACCTTTAAATTATTTTTTTCGTTGCTTTAATTTTTGGACATTCAGGTGCCCCAGTTGACACGAAACGTTCCAGATACATAATATTCTTTGTTCACTTACAAATAATCAAAAACGTGTTACAAATATTTACCAAAACAAACTAATTTTTTTCATAATCATTTAGTAATAAATCATTCATATGTAAATTCATGCGTATTATCCAGTCCGACTCTGTTACGCCGACGAATTATACGAAGTCTGCCAATCAGTTAAACGAATCGTCCCCCGTGTCCGAGTAGTATTGTGTTTGTAGCGTGAGTTATTGCGCTATTAATAACGTTTTTAACCGTGAATTCGAGCGGCAGATAATACGTCGAGAGCCACGAATTTATGAAGTATTTTAACGGCAATATATAAACCTGAAACACAGCCCCCCCCCCCACCCTTGAATACTTTTTAATGCCATTGTGTACATTTAGCGAACCGTTGGACTATACATATGAATGAGTTTTGATAAACATAATTATTCGTGTGTTTAGGACTTAATTTAGACGTAGAGTAATTAGTCGCTGGGTAAAAAAAAACCTCGAGTAGTTTTGTCCTAGTTTCTATGACTCTCCTAGTCTCTAGCAACTTCTAAGATATATTATGTTAGAGGTGTTATGCAAATAACTGCAGAAAACAATTCAGTATGCTTACAGTGATTCTAGTTGAAATTCCCCTTCCAATAACTGAAGGTTTCATTTTTACAAGGTATAAATTAAGCACTTCAATTGCTACAGGCAAAAAACACATTGCATATAAATATTTTGTTAAGAATATCAGATTCATGTAGTGCAAATTAGTCATTTTTATCAAAAAGATATGTGTATGTACTTATGTGATGATAAACATTTATTAGTCTAAATCCGGCTGCAAGATTGTTACATTCATGGAGTATTTAATCAAAATCAAATTTTTATACAGTATACAATTATAAAAGGGGCAATATGTTTTGGCCGGGTTGCCTATTAAAATGTGCCCGTTAGTATTTTTAATTAAATTACTGTTAATTGAATTTTTTGGAAAAAAAAATGATTCACTAGTTATTTAAATAAATTATACTCCACTTCACAAAAATATACATAAAGAACTTGAAAAGTGATAGTTGCCGTTTCGCACTTGGCCGCAACCTCCTCCCAACCAGGTATAAGCAGGTAATATTTTGTTACATTTATACGTTCATGACATATTTTTATCAATATACAATTATATATCAAATTAAAGCTATTTTTTTCTGTACATGATAAACTGCCTCTGCCTATGTAAAAGTGGCCGTAAATAGGGGTTGATAGCTGTTAAAGATTGTTTAAAGTGAAAGATAGTTAGCGCGGTACATCATCCGTTACGCAAGGATGGCGATAGCCCGATGTGAGAGTTTTTGGTCATTGCGCATGCATCGATATCTAGTGTTCTCAACTAAACATCCACATTGTCATTCTAACCTGTTGTGTTGTTTTAGAGCTCGTAATACACAACGTTGTTTACTTTTGTTAATTACGCTTGTAAATTACGTTTGTTAAAGTAAAGTTTAAGTTTTAAAAAATATAAAAATAAAAAATAGAACATGTAATATAGGTTTTAATAATTATTTAATCATTTTTTTAATGTTTCGTTTAATTTATATACCTGAAATGAGGTGTCGTATTTACTGAATATTTAATTAAATCTATGTAATCCATAATAAAAAACTTAAATAAAATTGAATATTTTCTGAAACATTACCTGCATAATATAATTTTCTTCTAGATAAATAACCGAGATTATTATTTTTCATAAATATTCATTTTTTTTCTAATTTTATAAAGGAAAGTACTTGATTTTTTTATTATAAATAAATGTTTTTTGATATTTATGTAATGTTTAATAAACAACACAAACATTTATTAATCATATTTATTTCGAAGTATTTGCGATTCGTTTCTACTACTGTTTGCGCCGTTGGTTGAGAACACTAGCTATCGACGCATGCGCAATGGCTTTAAAAACTCTCACAGCTGGCTATCGCCATACTTGCCTAACGAATGATGTAGCGCGCTAACTCTCTTTCACTCTAAACAATCTTTAACAGCTATCAACCCCTATTTGCGGCCACTTGTACATAGGCAGAGGTAGTTTATCATCAATCAAATCAACAAATTAGATTTAATTTGATATATAATTGATGAATATACGTCATAAACGTATAAATGTAACAAATTATTACCCGCTTACACCTGGCTGCAAAGAGGTTGCAGCCAAGTGCGCAACGGCAACTATCACTTTTCAAGTTCTTTACGTATATTTCTGTGAAGTGGAGTATAGTTTATTTAAATAACTAGTGAATCAATTGTTTTCCAAAAATTCAATCAATAATTTAATTAAAAATACTAGCGGGCACATTTTAATAGGCAACCTGGCCACAACATATTGCCCCTTTTATAATTGTATATAAAAAATTTATTTTTATTAAATACTCGATGAACGTAACAATCTTGCAGCCGGATCTCGTATTATATGTTGTTTATATCTTTCGTAATTCACCAATGATAGTTACCTTTCCACATTTGGCTTTTTTCGGATGTACGAGGTGTCCCATTTTCGAAGTTTTTCTAAGATATCTCACTTATTACAAGAGATAGAAATATGTCGTTTTCGCGAATCTTGGCTACTTTTATGAGGAAAATTCACACAGCTAACCAGATTTTTGATACCATTTCTAGTTTTTGAACTACAGAGGATTTAAAAAAAATAGCCATTTCCTACTCTCTCTACAGTGGCCACAATTTGAATAATCGATATTGTTAAAATGGTGTCCCATTGTATTATATATTTTTTGAATTGACTGTTACTAGATAATCTAAAAGTACAAAAAATATAGGGTGGTGCATTTAAAAAAATGATAATGACGCCATACACAAGAAAGTGGTGTCGTCACTACGCTTCTAATTATAGCATGAGATGCACAATTGAAAATAAATATTGAACTGTCCGAGGACTTTTCTAAATTAAAACTATTTCGGAAAATAGTCTGAAAAGTAATGAATTTATGCAAACCTTTACTCCCTCACTGTATATCTAAACTTTGTTTCCTATCTCCATGTTGAATTGAAGTCTACTAGTTGGAAACAAATTAAAATCAATGACAAAATTAATTCGGGCGTTTTTTTTTACTAGCTGTCTTTAAAATAAAGTTGCGAGGTAAGAACTCAGAAAATGTAAACCGACAGTATAGACAAACAGTCACAGAAGGTGGTTTTTAAGAAGTCCTGGGTGTACACGAGGGGAAGAAATTCAGGCCATAACGCGCTTAAAGCGAGTAAATATTTATTTTTCGGGCTTAAACAGAAAAACAACTTGAAAGGGGTACTATCGAAGGAGAGCGGTAAAATAATTTAATTTTCCCCGAGCCCCTTCAAATTGAAAAGATTAAAGAATTAGAGCAAAACCAAAATATATTAAATTTGAACATTTGAAAAGTATAATGTAAATTATATGTCTGAACAATTTTAATTACTTTTTTTTCATAATAGAAGGGTGATATTTTTGTGGGCGATTTCCTTTGTATTTTTGACTACGCAGTCACAAAGTACCTACTAAATTTAAAATAATTTTAAATTTAGTAGGTCATTTTGAATTGTTCAAAATGACGGATCTAGTATGACAAAATCAAAGCATCATTCGGCTATTGAAGACAGACTCAGATGATCCAACCACCAAACCAAAAATGTTATTCGAATTAGTTAAAACGAAATTCATATTTGCAAAAAAAAAAATTGTAAGCGACAGATGATAATGAATTTCGAAGCTGAAACCCAGCAGATACTGTCTTTTGTTTTGCCTGTTCTGACTGATTCTCGATTACAGGTATGCATCTGAATTCTGGTCTGTGAAGTTAATGGAGTGTGACTCAAAGAGTCACATACCCATTTGGGCATCTTATGCATATTCCCAAGGTAAGCAGCTCCCCTCATTATGGACATGAAAGGCCAGCGCTCTCCTAATATGAAATCTGTCATTGACAAAACAGCTGAACAATCACAAAGTAGATCCTCGACTGTCTCCTCTTCACACCCTCTCTGTCTCAAAGGGGTTGTTTCATTAGCATCGTTTTGTATAAGTGCTACCGTAGCTTCCAGTGTCCTGTCAAGATTCCTGGACATAAAATAATATATAAAAATAAATTCCTTAACAAACCGACTACTGTTTGTTTCATCCCGTACCTTCGTGAATTTCTCGTGGGTGTTTCCTTTGACTATTTGTATCATTGATGCATACGGCAGAGTACTATTGGGAACTTGCTCCCCGAGCCAATTTGTCAGCTTATTTATGCCTTTACACTGTGCTTGACCTTCACCCAACTCACAGATATACTGTTAGAGTTGGTTGCATCCACCAGTGCTTGATGACATTGAGATCAATATGGACTGACTTCAATATTATATTTTATTATAGCGTTTTATGATCAATATTGCCTGTGTATTGTCCTAAAATGTTCTTACGAGTAATTTCTTTCACAATCATGATTAACCCCGCCACTTCCTTCAATCCTTTCACTTCATTTGGTTTCATATGATTTCCCAGGCATCTTGTTTTTATTTTCGACCCATCAGTGAAGATATTTTTCGTTCCCTCACTGACTGAAGGATTACCATCATTGGTACGTGTTGCATAGGGAAGATGGTGTCTGTATTAACCTCCAATAGAGGCATTTTATTTGTAGCCTTCCTCTTGTCTCCCCATATCCTACGCTAACGTCCATACCAACCGATTTCAAGCGATTTCATTACTATCAGAGCTACCTCACCCAGTGGAAGCAGACATAGCATCATCTTCATAGCTCTTTTTGGTGTTGTTTGCATAGCCTCTATTCAGATCCTTTATCAAGTATTGTTTGTGTTTTCAGCTCCGTAGACTAAATGGTCTAATATGTTTATCCACATAACTACCCTGATTTTGCAGGTTCTCCCGACAGTCCTTCGATATTGTTTGTAGAAGATATATGCCTTCTTCAGTCCCGCATCGAGGGTTACTCCAAAATGTTTCAATTTCGATGCACAGGTGCGCAACTGATACATAAATGATTTTTGACCCGAATACATTCCATGAGAAAATCCACCTCCTCGAGGATGCCCCGTAGATAAAAGCGTTCATAAATCACGTGAGCTCCCCGTGTCCGGCCGGTTTTGTCTCATTTATCAGGCACCGCAAGCAACGTTTCCCGGTCTTAGTTTAGGGAAACTTTAAGGGATCGTTAGGCGGCTGTTTATAACTAAACTTACCGGAAGACGGTGTCGGGTAACTCGGGGGCTCCCTCTCCTACCCCCTCTCCCTTCGTCGTCGCACGTTATCCCGAGATATGACACATTGACATACGGGAATTTAGCCGTCATCTCCCGCAACGCGATCCTGAGATCGATAAGCGCAATTATGTGTTGTCCCACAGCCACCAACGGGTTTTCTATCATCCGATTTACATGATGGGCATCCGACAATCTATGTCTCAATGGACATATCGTTAGTAATAGTCCCGGAAATGACATCTAGTGATTATTGACCTTGTATCATGTCGTGTCCTGTTCAGGCGCATAAAGTACTGACTTATTGCTTCATTATTAATTATGGAACTTCATCTACACTCAGGCCCGTTGATTTCCAATCTGAAGAAATTGCCTAAAAAGAAGAAGTCTGTGTTATCCAGAGAGGTGATAGAATTGTTGATTTATTAATTGATATTTTGTATTTCATTACAATACTAACAGGTCTGTTTCGCAGGTGACAAAGTCTTAAAGTTGACGCTATGGTATTACTGCATTGCCTATAATGAAAAAAAGAATGTTTCCGCATTGTAGATCCGACCTACTATTCCTTATAGATTCTAATATCCAAGGGACTGGAAATGTTACGTATGATAAGAGTAAACAAAAGATTTTCTCGAATTTCACATTCACCATCCGAGAATGGTAGATACCTTGTTGCAGTCTCGGGGCTTAATCTTGAAAAAGTTGATTGAAAATTAAAACTAAAAAACAGACACACAGATTGGCAGAAATGACACGAAACGTGATTTTTCCCACTTTAGTCCATTTTCCTCTGTATCTGTGACTCAAATACATTGTTTTTTATGAAATTTAGCTTCAACATATCAAAAGAAAAACAATGGAAAAAAACTTCTCAAATTGCATGACGCATTACTGTTACCCTACCACCATGTCCCAGAATCGTCTGCAGTGGATATATGTAGAATAATGCCTTTTTGGCACTCAAACTCGTCTTTTACGCAAAATCTACATGGTGGACATGTTTCTTAATATCAAATTCATAGTTAGCATGCAAAAATACATGGCAATTGAAGTCCTATCCGAAAGACACGACATTTTTTAATTTTGTCGGCCAGTGTATTTAGTGTTTTTTTTATGCTCTAACTGTATATTAGTATTTTGATATTCATACTACAGTGTAAACTAGTCACTTATTTTGTTGGTGCGTAAAATTTGTAGGTTGTATTTCACTTAGATTTTTTCGCAGTTTCAAATCTATTGTTTGCTAATACATGGTGTATTTACAAATACAATATGAATTTCAATTAAGAAAACATGTATTCAGTAACAAAAATTAGTTCCAAGTACGATAGCACAAAATTTGAATTGCTGGTATAATGCCAAGTCTCTATAACTGCCTAAGTATGAACTTGTGCCAAACCATGCGTCCGATTGCGCGGCATTCCCAACCCGTGTTCAAGCAATCAGCAGCGGATCATCTGCGTGACCCATTCCACACCACCTTACATTCCACATAGAATTTTTTATCTGCTAATATTTGCTATACCTAAGTCAACATGGGCCAACCAGGTATAGGTACCTAATATTAGTAGAGATCAAAAAACTATTTAAAATGAATTAAGAAACTCTAAAGCCACTTATAGGTATTTAAGTCGGGTTCACATATGATACAAAATATTAATGTCAGTGAATGACAAAACCGGTCAAATTTCAAAATGTCAAATGACTATGTACAAGCATCTTACGGAATAATAATTTTGTTTTATGATGTATTAAAATTTAAAACATGCTGAATCTAAAACATGCTGAATTGTAAGATCAGTACCGTACAGTATCATTACCGAACCAAAAGGAATTAAGTATCAATTAACAATACTTTAATTGTATATTTTGTAAGAAGTGCTTTATCCTTATACCGACAGCTTCTTCACAGAAGCTACTCTCCAATAAGATCATCGCCAACCATAGCCACACCTACTTACTATTTCGCTACCGTTAACATCAAGATACACGATCTGTATAGATTCTATTGACGTTTTCTTTGCGAACTGTGAAGAGTGCTTAGACATGGTACTTCAAGAACGTTTGTAGAAAACATGACTTTGATTCACATAAAAATGCAGTTCTAAAGCACTAATTTTAAATCACTTGGCTTTAATAAATAAGACGCCACTCATAAAGTTTGTCAAGTAGTAATTAAAACTCACCTGAGACGCAACGACGAAATTTAACCCAATTTAATAATAGCCCAACTAGTACGACGACAAAGGTTTACTTGCATTAGAGCTTTTATTAAAGACATTTTTCTTTTTATACGTTTGCACGCCAAGGAAGAGAGTTGACTGAAGATGAACCATGCAGCGGAAGGCCTTCATCTTCAAGAGTCGATGAAGATGAAATGTTGATAGAATACAGATCGTCGGTTGACGACAAGAATGATCGGGGAAGAGTTAGATTTGAATCACACCACATCATCAGATTTTGAATAACGAATTGGGGATGAGAAGGAACACTTTTACAGAGAGGTTCTTGAAAAACTTCGAAAAAGGGCCATGAAGGGTGTGAAAAAAAAAACATCAATAACAACTGGATGTTTCCATCACGACAATGTACATTGTCAGAGAGTCATTTCAGTAAACGAGTTTTTAGCGAGTAAAAACATTCATGTGGCTCCTCAGCCTCTTTATTCGCCTGACTTAAGTCCTTGTGACTTTTTTTCTGTTCCCGAGATTGAAAAATCACCTCAAGGGACATCATTTTGGGACCATAGAAAACGTTCAAATGGCTGTAACCGACCGGCTGAAGGCTATTCCAGTATATGAGTTCCAGCACTGCTATGAGGAATGTCCGGAACCGAAAACGGAAGAACCGTCTCCATCGCTGTGTGGCTTCCCAAGGAAGTTATTTTGAATTAAAAAAAGAATCAGTCTCATTACTTAATTTACACACCTCGTATATACATATGTAGGTAGGTAGGTAGCTTTTTCCTTATTTTCTTTTAAGGTACACCCACACATTCCTGGATACCAATTTAAAATGTAAATTTCGCAACGTAACAGGAGTGAACTCGGATAAACGACTTTTTCTACCGCTTACGTCACACGAATCACATTGTTGCGAATGACACACAATTACCCGACTAAACCCTCTAGCTACATACGTTTCAATTCATTTTTATATGTGCGGTTCAAAATCTTTTGATATGTACTCGCTCAATTTTTTGTAGGTACGTCAAATATCAGTAAGGACAAAGGTTTATTATCAAAAACAAATAGAAGCCGAGACAAAGGAACAAAGATTTCATTCAAATTTTTTCCCTTTCTGATTAACAATGGAGTTCAAGTTGAAATATGATCATTTCTTTTTAATACTACACAAATCACGATGGGGACGTATTGCTGTATAACGGCATCAACTTTGATACACTAGGTGAAAAAAGTACGTCACCCAGTAGAACCAACTGTACAGTGTTTTCCAAAGGGTACGCACCATGTGATTTTTTTTATTTCGCCTTGTAGCAAAAAAAAATAATTCTTATTAAAAAGTTTTGCTTTTCCTAAAACTAATGAGTGATTGTGTGATGTGGCAGGAAGCACAAAAAATTAAAAATGCACAGAATGATTCACTGGTGACCAAAATTTAGATCTCGCGTTCCTTGGTAAATTTTAAGGGAGGAATTTCATGTAAAATTTTTATCTAAGACACTTCGTTAAAAAGTGTTACATTTTTAAAAATATTCTAGATATATTAAATATTTTTTTAATATTGTCAGAATTAGTAAGATATATAATTTGAAAGGTACATGGATTTACCTAAGCAGTGTCCAGAATCTGAAGCCTTTTCCTGAAATTAAGATGCTTCAATGACGAAAGTACAAAGTATTACAAATTATTTTAGAGTAAAATTTGAAATCCTAACTGGGAACATATTTATTTAAATGGCATTACAAAGTGGAAGTATAGTGTGCATGAATTTTATTGGCTAAATAAACCTAAAATGTTCTGAAATGTGGAGATTTAAAAGTTTAATAAAAAAAAATGCTCTCTGTGTCAGTCGGTTTGTGTATCTGTCTGTCTGTTGACCTTTTTTGTGATAACTGGATATGATCTCGAGAACGCGTAAAAATATCAACTTTAAATTTGGAACACTCATGTACTCTGACGAGGTCTGATTATAACTGATTAGACTTTGAGCTTAATCGGTTGAGGGATTAAATGGGGTAATAAACGTTTCCTGTAACTATTGGTAGTTCGCAAAAGATGCAACATAAGCACTTCAAATTTGAGACACATGTACAACATAATAAAGTCTACACATGTAAATGTTTTTAGATTAATAGGGCTGGGGTTGAGATGGTTAAGGGGGTTGATATGGTTAAGGGGGTTGAAGGGGTAAGTGATTCCTTGGGCAGCGTTTTTTTTTTCTTTTTCACTATTTTATTCGAATAAAGAAAGTTATTTTATCTGATGTTATTCTTATTGATGATGTTTGATTGACTGATTATCTGTGCACTATTTTGGTTGGAGTGTTAATTTCAAGAAAGTTTAAAGATGAATCCGAAAATTATGATTGTTGCAACAAAGCAGTGTTGTACTAATTTTGTTTAGACAAATAAAGCCACTAATACCTTGTATCTCCGCCACTGAAGCATCTTAATTTTTGGAAAAGTTTCAGATTTTAGACACTGCTTGGGTAAATCCATGTATCAAATTTCAAATGATTTCACTTAGGTACTAGTTCTGAAAAAATATATATATATATTTTTATAAATTTAACTCATCTTTTTAACGGAGTATAAATATAAAAACTTTATATGAAAGACCGTCAAATTTACCAAGAAACATGAGGCCTCATTTTTGGTCACCAGTTATGAATCATTCTAATATTTTTACCTTTTTGTGATTCCTGTATAACATGTCACACTTTTACAAGGGGCAATCCAAGTTTTAGGACAATCAAAACTTTTTATCAAGAATTTTGTTTTGCTATAAGGCGAAATAAAAAAGTTTCCCATTTGTTAAACAAATCTGGGCACACGTTGTTTAATGTAGGTATTTCTCTCTATTTTGATTCTGACAATAGAAACCAATAATTTTCTAATAACAATGTATAAAGAATTTTATTACAATTTGTTTTTATTGTTATGTTGTTACTTCGAAGCATAATTCACTGAGAGACATATTAACCACTAAACTTTCGTAACAAACATTTTCCATTAATCCGACATAAAATACCAGAAGTTTTGCATGTTTCTGTAGATGTTTAATAAAAAATAATAATATCTATTAAATCAATTTTGTCGTAAAGTATACGCGTAGCAGTCCCTAACAATTTTGCTAAAAATAAAATGTAGCTATATAGCGGGCAATAAACCGAGAGCCATAAAACAGGATATTACGGACGGCTTCAGTGTTTCGTCAGTAGTCATACCAATTCGCTAATGAAACGAGGAAGTTTTATAGCTTCTGCAGTAAAATTTGCAAGGTGTGGATATGCATATGAAAATGCATTATTTACCTTTTCTTCAAATAGGAATACAGTACACCTAGAATAGTTTTGCCCGCGAATTGTGCACAACGAACGTAGTACGAGGTAGCACACGCATACCTAAGAGATGTAAGAGATAGACTCACAAACAAACAATAACAGACTGCGGCCAAGGGCAAAATTGCTGTTGGTGCACTGTATTTAAAAAAGTAAATACTACATTGAAGCTTAAAACTGATGTAACATACGAGCCCGGTCGCATAGAAATTTGACCACCCTAGTCCTAAAATATTTTTTGCATATGCAGATTTCACATAAACATAACGTATTATGAGCAAAAGTTGCAATATACTATACTTCTAAGAACACATTAACACTAATAATAATGACCATAATTTTTACACTTTACACAAAATTCATCTGGCGCATAAGAATTGGACCGGAATAAAACGAATCAAGAACAAACCTCTGTTAACTCAACAACAGAAAAGAAACCGATTTTTGTGGGCAACAGAGCGACAACACTGGGCACAATGCGTGTGGGATTCTATTATCTGAAGTGATGAATTAAAATTTGAAGTCTTCGTTGGAGATACCAGAAGTCTTCTTCAGAAGCCAAAGAAGAATCGTCGGTGTGCAGAAGAATTAAATTATAATTGCCTGAAGCGAAAAGTGAAATTTCCTGGGTCTGTACTAGTTTGGGGATGTATGTCCTCTCGTGGAGTAGGTTGCCTACGTATTTTGATGGTACTGTTAATACCCAGACATACAAAACAATTCTTGAGGAGGAGTTATTACTATCCATAAAATACTTAAAGTTGCCGGGAGGATAATATTGTTTCCAACAGGACGGCAAGCACACCGCAAATACTATAAATACGTGGTTTGAGAAAAATAATATTATTTCTATAAAAAATGGCCTTCTAGCAGTCCAGATTTATCCCCCATAGAGACTCTCTGGCATCATATGAAAAAATAATTACGAACTTTTCCAATTCGAAAAGTTGGGGATTTAAAATTAAAGCTGCAAGTGATTTGGGCTAATTTCACCCCAGAACTCTGCAGATGCCTAATAGAAACTATGCCCAGGAGAATTAAGGCAGTTTTGCAGCGGAAGAGTGACTGCACACAGTAATAACTATCAGTGACTCAAATGGTTCAATTCTTATGAGCCAGACGCATTTTCTTTTATGCGCCCTTATTTTCTTTTAAGCGAACTTATGTTCTTTAATATTGTAAGTAGTGTGTCCTTAAAAGTGCAATAAGTCAAATACAATTAATTGGGACGTTTGCTCATATTGTGTTTATATAAAATTTGCATATGCAAAAAATATTTTATGTTTATTACCAGGGTAGTCCAATTCATATGCATCTGGGCTCGTAGATATTTATACATATATCTATGTTATATCAGTTTTAAGCTTCAATATAGTATTTAAGCAATTCAACAGTATTACTTCAAAACATATTTTTTATGGAGAATTAATTGTTCCAATTAATCTGTATGTAACATTTTACTAAGTACAGAGAGTATTCTGACGTTACTGTCCCATATGTGTGTCTGTACTTATATCTGACAATGAAATAATTCAGTGCAGAATACTTCTTCGGTATTCTCTTAACAAATTATTGTACAAATCTTTGATATATCACAGTTTTTTATGCTTCATCTTTCCCCTCCTTTAACTCATTCTTCTTCTCACCCTTCTTCTTCTTCTACTTCTATTTTTTCTTCTTCTTCTTTTCTTTCTTCGTTATCGTCTTCTTCGTTCCTCTCTTACGGGAGAAAGGAAACCATTCATATACGTAAATTTAATAAAAACTTCAATAAAAAGTTAAATCACAAACCTTTCTCAATGTAGTCCGGAAGAAACTTAGAATCAAAGAGTTTCGATAGATTTTTGATATACAAGTACAGAGAGTATTCTGACGTTACTGTCCCATATGTCTGTGTACTTATATCTGACAATGAAATAATTCAGTGCAGAATACTTCTTCGGTATTCTCTTAACAAATTATTGTACAAATCTTTGATATAATCACATTTTTTTATGCTTCATCTTTCCCCTCCTTTAACTCATTCTTCTTCTCACCCTTCTTCTACTTCTATTTTTTCTTCTTCTTCTTTTCTTTCTTCGTTATCGTCTTCTTCGTTCCTCTCGTACGGGAGAAAGGAAACCATTCATATACGTAATTTTAATAAAAACTTCAATAAAACGTTAAATCACAAACCTTTCTCAATTTAGTCCGGAAGAAACTTAGAATCAAAGAGTTTCGATAGATTTTTGATATACAAGTACTTTACTTAATTTTTGATTTAGAATACGATTTCTTTGTTATTGTTTATTTAATATATACATTTATTACATATAGACCGCACTGTATATGACGGTTGAGATATCATAACTCAGTTTAAAGTATCACGAAAAACCCTCAAATGTATGACAAATAGACCCAAATTACGGTATATATTTGGGTGTCATAATCAGTTACAATAATCCGCGGAGTTAAGGGATTCAAAAATCTTTTTGCTTCATTTAGGAACTTTCTGTTGAACTTTCGTTCCGAATTGCTGGGGTACTGCGTCGGTATTCTGCAAGTGTGCGGTGAAACTCGATGTGGGATCCGCAACTCAGGCCGGAAGTCCTCTCTTGTTGACCTCGCCGCGGTTTGAATTATTGCCTCCGAAACATTTGGGGCCGTTCGAATTTCGCGGTCGGGACGCTCTAATTAGGGCAGTGTTTCCCTTGCGATTTCTCCCGTTCCACCGTCGACGCCGAATGAATCACGGGAATTTTAGTCGAAATTGTATAAATCATAAATTATCTCGAAGCTTAGGGGAGGACATTACCAACTTTATCTTGATGGAGAAACTGACTCTACATGTTTGCACTTTTCTCTAAAACTATTGTTATAAAATACCATCATAAAATCTAAGAAATGAAATTCTAGTATGAAATAAAAATTCATATTTCAGAGGTCAACAAACCTTGAAATTTCGAAGCCACAAGAATAAAACTACATATATTTACTTGGAAACTAAGAATAAAAAATAATAACTCTCAAAGTGGTTGTAAATAGATACTTGACAGCTTTAGCTACTCGCATAGGCTATTTGGTAGTTAAGTTTTCGTAATTTCCTTTTTTAAGAAGGAAAGGATCGCTGCAACCTATTGCCCTATTGTAACCCATTCGTATATTACATATTTCACCCACTCCTATACTCTAGGCACAGAATACCTACCCATACAGAAGCGACAGCTAGCCGATTTCGAGGGACCGGAATATTTGACCTCGGGACCTGTGGCGGCCATTTAATAAATGGCAGTAACGTCACCCTAATTTTATCTTTAGTTGACGTCTAAATGTTTACTTTTTGTTCTGTCAAAAAAATAAGTTCTTTTAAATTTTATTTTTGTGTTGATTTTGAACTATTTTCAAATATAGTACAGTTTTTTTGATATTACTGATTGTGTTTATGTGATTACTCAGATTAGTGACTACTATTTATATTATAACCACTTAGCCAGTGCCGGTGAAAGTATTGAGGCGTTTTTACGATCGCGATTGGGTATCTACATCCAACATCCAACAAAACTTATTAATGAGAATGGATTCTGCCAAGAAAGCTAAAAGAAATAGGAGTGCCTATCGTCCATGCTTTTCCCAAAGTGATGGAAATAAAAGTTTTTTTTTCGTTTCCAATGGATCCCCAAAAGTATGTAAAGTTGGAGACTACAAAAATTTATTTACCTATAAGAATATATGAATTATAAGAAATTTATATTTTTAGGGCTGCTGTTTGGATTAAAGCGTGTAATAGGGATGATTTATGTAATATAAATCCAGACGTATTACATACAAATTATAATTATCATTTGTGCGAGGAACACTTCGAAGAGAAATATATTTCTAGAGGTGCAACTCGTAAACGTATATTTGAGCAAGCTTTCCCTACAAAATTTTTACATGTCCCAACATCTACATGTGTACAAGGTAACGAATACGTTTAAACAAAATAATTTCCTACTTGTGTAGATATGCGTTATGTATCAAAATGTTTGAATTTTTAATTTAATATCAATAGGTATTTAGGTTTCGACAAATACTTTTCTAAAACACATTTTTAAGTAGAATTGGTTTTCATAACACAAAAATTATGAATGCTTCGGTTTTTGAGATATAGACATATTATTATATGTACGTAATACATATTTTTAAATTTTTTGCTTATCTTTGTGTCTACATCAAAAACATTATTTGGTTTCTTATTTTTAATTTTAGAATTTGTAGCAGTGGAAGCTTAGCAGGTAAATTTTTCATTGTAACTAAAAAAAAAATATTGTAGCATTTTGTCCTTCAGATTGCAATATTTTTTTTAGTTTTCATTTTAACTTTTGAGTAATAATAATGACCAACAAGACTAAATTTTCATTTATTATTAATTGTTTATTAATTTACTATTATTATTGACGTTAGCCATTTATACTGCTCAAAATATTATCGAAAACTGGTAACCTATTATTCTTTATTTATTTTTAATTTTAAGGTCCAAGCAACAGTTTAGAAATACCTGTGGATACCGGGACTGTGCCATTGGCGAGTACAACCAGCAGTGGAGGCATATAGATTATATATTTTTGGTAAATGTATATTTACACAGAATACCCTCAAAAATGTCACAATTTACATTTACAAATTGTTCTTTACTTTTACATGTAGTAATATTAATTTGCTTTACTAATACTAAATTAATTATGATATTATGAAATTATTAAATATAAAGCAAAATATTTATACAAATAAAATACCTGAAAGTACCTAATTACTCTATTGCCGTCTTTCCCTAAAATAATTAAGCCTAAGTGTATTCTAAACAAAACTTGATATAGACGATAGACTTTTTACTTCATGTTACAATTCACTTATTAATTGAACATTTTGATTAGTGTACAAAAACAACTTTTTCTCTCAGTGTACTAATAACTGGCAGAACTGTCAAAAAATATGTTCCCCAAGATCAAAGGTGCCGACACGTTCTGTCGCTTCTGTATGGGTAGGGTATTCTGTGCTCTAGTGTCTTCAGTCACTAAAACATGTCATCAAAAGACGATACAGATCCACAGGATAAGTATTGTATGTGGAGACATGCAGCTTTGGAGCAGTGTTGGGCAAAATGTAGCTTCAACTACAGCTACAAAACTACAGCTACTGTAGTTGGAATGTAGTTGCAACTACAGCTACACTATGTAGCTTGAAGTTTCGCCGCAGCTACTTCTGTGGAAGCTACAGTAGCTGTAGCTTGTAAAAACAGCTACAGCTAGTAGTTGTGAAAAATGTAGTTGCGGCGAACAGCTACAGCTAGTAGCTGTAGCTGTAGCTATAAGCAGAGAACTACAGCTACTTTTCTTTCGTACTGGAAAAATGTCAAATAAGAGACAAAAGTAGCTGTAGTTGTCGGTTGATCGGTAGCTACAGCACCAATTTCACAAAGCAATTTCAGTGTGAATATACTCCGGGAGAATTAGCTTAAAAGCATGCCAGTTTCCAGAATCGGGCCTGTGTCGAATATTATTGGCTTAAAAGTAAGTAAAAAATACATAGAACAAAACCCTAAATTTGTGTATTCGCAGAGGTCGAGGGTGTTTTGTTATTAACAATTTAAGAAAAAAAACGCACTTTTTTTCGTTTTTTTGTTTGTATCTCCGAAAATATGCGTCTAATGGACTTGAGGTATACTTGTCGATTTTGTTCCCGAGGAAATTTTCCATCGCGATTTACACCGCTGGTGCGCAATTTTTTTTTTTATTGCAAAATTTGCGTTGAAAAAAAAAGTGCAAAATCTTCAATATTAAATAAAACAAACAGATTTCACTTCAAACGGATGAGACCACAGGAAAAGATAGCTGTTGGGGTGCTCAATAAACGCTTGCAATCCGGACGCCCAATTTCAAAATGGCGGACTATTGCAAAAATTATAAAGTTGCAAACGCGAGCGCGTATAACTTCCGCAAAACGTAATATATCGAGATGCGGTAAAAAAACATCGATAGGTAATCGCAATATCTCGTGATTCTGCAAATTTCAGATTTTTAATTGCAAAATAAAAAAGTTATTAACAAAAAACCGAAAAAAATGCGGTAACTAAGGGCCTTATCTCGGCGGTTTTTTTAAATACAAATTTCAAACCAATTGCATCGAATAGTGCTTGAAAAACAAGATTTTTTTCTTAAAAAAATCTTGTTTTTTTCAAGCAACCCACATTTCCCGATGGCAAATTTCCTCAGGAACAAAATGGACAAGTACCTATACTTCAAGTCGATTAGACGCATATTTTCGGAGATACAAACAAAAAACGAAAAAAAGTGCGTTTTTTTTTCTTCAATTGTTAATAACAAAACACGCTCGACCTCTGCGAATACACAAATTTAGGGTTTTGTTCTATGTATTTTTTACTTAATTTTAAGCCAATAATATTCGACGCAGCCCGATTCTGGAAACGGGCATGCTTTTAAGTTAATTCTCCCCGAGTATATTCACACTGAATTTGCTTTGTGAAATTGATGCTGTAGCTACCGATCAACCGACAACTACAGCTACTTTTGTCTCTTATTTGACATTTTTCCAATACGAAAGCAAAGTAGCTGTAGTTTTGTGCTTACAGCTACAGCTACAGCTACTAGCTGTAGCTGTTCGCCGCAACTACATTTTTCACAACTACTAGCTGTAGCTGTTATTTCAAACTACAGCTACTGTAGCTTCCATTAAAGTAGTTGCAGCAAGCAGCTACAGCTAGTAGTTGTAGTTGTTGTTTGCAACTGCTCAAGATGTAGTTGTCATTGAGTAGCTGTCATTGTAGTTAGCTACTCATGTAGTTAGCTACTGCCCAACACTGCTTTGGAGAAGTGTCTCTGCACTTTTGTATCTCCAAAGATTTGTCTCCTGTATATAATGCCTCACAATATGATCGCATACAGAGAATGGTTTGAGAGTTGAGAGAGAACATCTTGTTTATGTGACCTTTACCTGGGTCATGTCCTGTTAAGTAGCCTGTAACATTCCTAGGATGCTTCCAGCTATTTTAGCACATATGTATATCCTTTATAAAGGACTTACTTTGTGCTAGCTTTGAAGTACAATCACTACAATGTTTCTTATGTTGGATTTTTACCTGTTTATTTATATGTCCTCGAACCGTGGTTTTTGTTACCCCAAGGGTTGGTTCCAGGCCAACATATGGAGTTGTTGAATCTCTTCTCCAAGTTCGTAAATCAATTCTTCCAAGTAGTGCAGTCTGCCAGTCCTTAGAGTGCTTTCTGACATTTCAGTACCAGTATCGATGTCATCTTGCAACTGCTCAGAGCTGAAAAGGGTTGCCTGAAAATAAGTGCCTAAATTAAGTGGCACTTAGATTATTCAGGTTGTTCTGCAGTCTGGAAATATCGCATATTATTTATTAATATTATAAGTATTTTGGAACTCGTATCCAAGACCTTCAGACCAAGGCTGTCATTTTTAAAAGTTTTCTAAACTCGTTTTTTGCGGTTATATTCTAAGATACGAGAATTTCAGTTTTCACTAAGACTAAATATATTTTTTCGCAACGTACGAAGAGAATACCGTTTTTTATTCTAACCAGTAATGTGCCCTCGAAGCGGGAGAACATGTCTACAACGCCACAGCGAATTTCCATGGCCAACTATGACGCAAACTAGATACGAAACGCAATTCAGGTATATTATTTATTCCGCTCATGATTCTGCTTATCCCCCCGTTAGTTGTACAGTTACCACTCGTGATGTATGGAGAATGTTAAACGCAACGCCCTATATAATTCTCGGAGAATTTATTCTCCCTCTCCGCACGCGAGTAAACATGCTGCGCAGGGAGAGAGAAAAAAAGGGAGGGTGAGAACGTATAATTTAAGGCGGGCGATAAGAGATATTGCCCGGGGTAAATTAAAAAGAGAAAATATGATACGTATGGTTCGCGTCTGTTACGCTTTTGCAACTTGTAGATCCTCTGAAAAACTGGGAATTACGAGGGCAAGTCAATATGTAATAGACCCTTACAAGGGCGTCATCATAAGATTTTCGGAATACTCTTGGCAATGAATTCGATTTATTTACAAAAAATCTTGTGTGATAGACTTATGCTTAAACCTATTTTGTTAAAAAATGAACTTTTGTCAAAGACATAAAGGCATAGGCAGCTGTCGTTCACTACCGCGTTCATTTCTTTCATAATCACGAACTTCTATCTATTCTATAATATTCTATCCTTCTATAATCACGAACGCCTTTCACTCCAGTTGTGAAGAGATATCGCATGAGTGAAAAAATTCCCTGTGAATATTCTCACTGTCCATCTCAGCTGGTTTTTACCTAGTTTAGATATATGTTTGTTTTATTCCAGGTTGGTTCGTCAATGAACATCCGCTATTGCCTCAAACCTTCGCCCAGTGAAAGATATGTTTTTGTCATAATAAATCCTTTATAGCCATCCTGGCCACATCACAGGTAGGGCCATATCAGTGGATCTTTTGTTTCCACTGATTTGAGGTTCGCTCGTGACCCTGGTCTCTATTGACCCATTTCAAACAGACGTTGTGTTTCGCTAGTTGTACTACAGAACCAGCACAATCTTTAACTACTGAGAGTATATTTCTACAACTTCCAGAGCTTGCAGTACTGCTTGGCTATCAATGACGATCTCAGGGATTCTCTTATTTCTATGAGACCTCCTGATCAGTTCCTGCGCACAAGTGGATATTGCAGTTATTCCCTGCCTGAAATACGGTTGCCGAGTTCCCCAGGCTTAGTCTTTTCCACTAACTCTCATAGTTAGGGTTGCTATCAACTACTGTTTGACAGGACTGTTAGTTTCGTTCGTTACATTTAGGTGAGTTATTTAATAAGTTACCCCCGTATCTGTCTTTTTTGTGCTGGCATGTTGCCTTCAATCATGAATATTCCCAAAACCGTGCTTACATAACCCAAAGCGAGAAAACTGCTGGTCATAAAACTGAAAAAGCGTTTCCGCTGAAAAATACAGACATTTTTTGCTCGTCTTCTTTACGGTTCTCCGGAGCCTCTCCAACAAATGGAAAAGTTGTGGAGCGCGTACGTCAATCACTGTCTTTTTTTTCACTCGCTTAGAACCTACAATCAATTACCATAATTGTTTTTTAAGCTGATGACGCTTGCAAGAAAGTGTGAGTGAATTAAACTGGGATAAGTGAATTAAAAAGAAAAGGTTAAAATGTGGTCCTTCGGACCTGTCTCCAGTTGAGGGAGGCATTTGTTTTTTCCACCTCGTTTACTTTTGCGACACATCTCAACAGTAGTCCTTCCAACTACACAAATAATTACAGTATTCTGGTCAGATTTACACGCTGCTTAAAAAGCAACAGTAATAAAAAAGAAATTTAATCTCTTATAAATAAATAAATAAAATAAATAATTTATTGGTGTTATACACTTAATAGTGTTAATAAAAAGAACAAAACTACAGAAATACAATACAAATAATACAAAGTACAAAATAAAAATATATACAAAAAACGAATATCGCTATTAGTCGAAATGAAAGTTTTAGAATTATCATAGGGTATTCAAATCATTAATGTGGTATAGAGGGTTTTCTGTTAGAAATTGTTTGTACTGGTTAAAATTTAAGTTTCTGATCTCACTGGGTAGTGCATTAAAAAGTTTTACAGAATAATAATTTGATCCGTTTCTGGTTTTTGTTAGGCGTAAATATTCCACATCAATGTTATTTCTGTTTCAAGTCAGATGTTCATGAATTAGATTCCGAGGCTTGTATAGATGTAAATTAGTTTTGAAATATGTAGCAAACATTAAAGTGTGTATAGGGAGGGTAAGGTCAGTATTTTTAGTTTCTTGAAAATTTCTTTGCAGTCATCTCCATAACCTAAGTTGCCAATTAACCTAACAGCTTTTCTCTGCATTGCAAAAACAGAGGAGCAATGTGGTGAATGGCCCCAAACAAACAATGCATATGATGTAACTGAATGTATTAAACCATAATAAACTCTGAGTAGAGATGTCGAAATTTGGGTAGCCAAGTTTCTTAATAAAGACAGGTTTTTGGAAGCTTTTTTACAGACGAAATTGACATGATGTTCCCAAGACAATTTGTTATCTATAAATACTCCCAGGAATTTAATACAGTTTGTTAATTCCACGCTCTTATCGGTGACTTGAAATTTTTTAAATTATTATATTAGTAATAAAAGAAAGTGGCCTTACGATTGTTATATTTATTTGTACTGCATAAAGAAGAAAAGAGCCCTATGTAGATAACAAAAATGAATTATTTCTTGCAGTTTTCGTAATACATAGATTATATTATTAAAGTCTTTTTTGTATTTGCTCGTTTTTCTTTATCGCGCAAAACATATTAAGCCTAACGTTATACTCATATACCGACAGCTTCCACTGATGTTAATAGATTGTAAAAGTGAACCAGTGAAGAAATTATCTCTGAAATTCTCGAAAGTGGGCGTAACCGATATTACGTCACCAAAGCTAGTATATATTGGATTATCGATAACCATAACTAACACCTACTCAATATTCTTATTTATTCTGTTAACATAGCGACACAGTCTTTATCTAGGGTGTGTTTTTATGTGAGATTGTTTTTGTAAAAGGAAAATGTAAACACCATTTTGACCATAATCAATACTTATACCCAGCCGTTTCGGAGATATTTGATGTTTTTTTTTAAACAAATTAACATGTTAGAGTCTGGAAAAACCATCATAACTCATAACTTTTGTTGAGTAGTAGGCTCCCATTTACTGTATAGCACGGCGCGACGCCAGAGTAAGAAGATAATATGGTGCTCCATACTAGGCAATTAAAATAAATTTGAAAATGTTATACCTAGTTTGAATTTATTATGTTGCATTTTGCCAATGACATATCGCTTCCTGAGTTCAGTAGTGGCACTACGTCCTACCCCCTCGAGTTCAATAGTGACACTATCCCGACATTTCTCGAAACTATCCCATGACACTATCCCGAAAAATATCAACAGGAACTTAAGGCAAAATTCATAGCAAACTGTAAACTCTTTTATCTCAAAACAATGTGTGTGGTAAAGTGCCACTTTTGAACTCGAGGGGTATTATGACGTAGTGCCAGTATTGAACTCAGGCAAGCGATATGACAACTTATTTAGCTTAAATGGAATACCCTGTATTTTTCTTAAGTTATCTATCTTTCATTTCTCTTTTTGCTCATATGCACATAATAGGAGTTAAAGTTACAAATTTCGGAGATATTTTCGATTTTCCTCAATTTTTAAGAATCTTTAAAGGGTTATGCTACCCAGCAAATTTTTTTCACACTTTATTTTATTTTTTTTTTCTGATGTATAAACTATCTAAGAATGATATTCAAAAAGAATTTTGGGAGAGGAAGCTTTTAAAAAAAAATTACAGCTTATTTTCCAAACAAGTCTCAGCGGTTCAGAACTTTCGAAAAAGCCGCTCTGCTGTATTATTACAGTTCTATTGATAGTTTTCGTCAGTTCAAATGAGTTATACTTTCTCGAAATATATATAGATGGCGTTATTCAATCTTAGGGAAGCTAATAGGACGCTACAATAGCCGTATTATTTATATGACTAAATACGTTTTCAAACTTAAACGCGTTTTTCTGGAAACTGTGTTTTTCAAATTGGCGTACAACTTAACTAGCCCAGTTTTTATCCGATAGACTTAAAATTTTAATTGTAGCTTCTTATATAGATTATCCATCGAAGTACACACGCTTTTTGCGATTGATAAATAATTATATTTGCAATAAATAATTTAAGGTCGATTTTTTTAAGAAAAGAAATAAAAAAAATTAAAAGGGATGTCACTTTGTGAATTTTCAAAAAAAAAAAATTAAAATTTTGGGTACTTGGCAAGAAAAACTAAAAAAAGTAGAAAGTACTTCAAGAAGAAGAAAAAGAAAATAAAAATTTTGTTTCTAAGTGGTGTATCAAGACTGCTATGGTGTACGCCGATTTCCTCCTCCAGAAAAAAATTGTTTCATGTTACCTGGAGCTACGACGCCATTTTGTAACGTAAATGAAAGTAAAAAAATAATTTTGTTATCATTAATGTCCATAGAATGAAGTGTCAAAATTTAATTTTGATCCATTACGTATATATCGAAAAAAAAAATCCCAAAAAGAGCTTCATTTTTCAGTGCGCCTGGGTAGTATAACCCCTTAAAGTACTTGTATATTGCAAAATATAATACAATAAATTGAATATTTGGTATAGTATAGTATTTTGTTATTGAATTTTACTTGCAGAGTATGGATCACCTTATGTTATTACACCCTGCTAAAAATGAAATGAAACCTCCTACCCTCCTACAAAAAAAAAAGTAATGATGGTTTTCCCAGACCTTAACATCTGTCAATGTTTTAAACATCAAATATCTCCGAAAAGCCTGGATTTACTTATAGCTTATGGTACATGTTTTCTACTCAAAATTGTGTGCATCTTTCAATTTTGTAAAAATACATAGGGTGTTCCATTTTAAATGAGGAAGTTAGTCGACGCCCAAAAGTTTAAGAGCACCCTATAGATTCGCCAATATTTTATAAAGGTGGCATGTTTTATTTTATCTTTTTTTTTACGAAACAATGGCTATATAGACCAAATATACACCAACAACTCATCCTGTGTATAATTATCCTAAAAAATATTTCTCGCTGCACATTCCGTTTTTTCCTACCGCGTTTCTTTACATTCGTAGATTCGACGACAAAGAAAACGAAGCCCTAGTCCAGCGTTTCTTCCAAGAACTTTTTTGCGGAGTATAAATTAACGCTTCCAGTCATATCCGAGGCCACAATAGCCAAAAGCGCCGGCATAGAGCCGAAGCTATTAGTTATCTGTTGCGTCATCGCTGCCTAGCAATAAAACATCGTGTCCCCACGTCCCTGCGGTCCGGAAGAGAGAGAAAAAGAGAGAGAGAGTGAAAGTGTGGCCTTGGCAATCTCCCTGTTAAGGCATACTATCTATCAGGACTGCTAGGAATGTCCAAGGTCATATACGTTCGCTACTCCGAGTTTAGTTTGAAGTTGGAGCTTAAATTTTTCATAATTTTGCATAATAACACTACAGTTCATAAACTTTTCCAAACATTACATGTTTCTATATACAAGAATTCTCAAGAAAAACTCAATCAAACATCAAATACCTGAAAATATTAATGCAAAATAGGACTTAATTTTAATGCAAGCTTTGAAAACAAAACATTGCTGACTCTCAATCGGCGTAAATAAACCTGTCAATTTTGCAATAATCATAATTGCTGATTTTGATCGAGAAGATAGGTGTGGATCATGGAACTAGTAAAGAAGAGAAAAATTAAAACCTGAAAAACAGAAAAACTAAATTTTAAAGCTTTGAAAACAAAACACTGGTGACTCAATCAGCGTAAATAAACCTGTCAATTTTAAAATAATCAAAATTGCTTCATTTTAATCGAGAAGATAGGTGTGGATCATGGAACTAGTAAAGAAGAGGAATCGGTGTTTTTTTTGAGTTTAGGATACCGCTTTGTTAAGCAGGTAAAGTGGAAAGGGAGGTGGCAATTAACTGGCATTTTAACACACAAATTCGTTTCACAAATGAAACGTTATTCCATTCTGAGCTTAGCATCCACACTTCCTCGCTATCACTTCTACAGTTCTTCACAGTTCAAAAAACCATTTTAAACGCTTACTTTACTTCCTGCTGGCAAAATTGACAGAAAGAGCGTACTTGCCTTCTTCATTAGAGTACTTCCAAGAAGACTAGAACTAAGGAAACCGAAGTCGTTCGGTGTCATGGTCTCGTATCTGTCCGCCTCCAGAAGGCGCTGTTAGCAGTGCTGTGCTTGACGTCACGTCATCTGCGGAAGTCACGTGATGAGCAGCGGACCACATGTGACTGTTTATGAATATCGGCTGTCAGTGCGTATGCTTACATGCTGTTTGGCTTTAATAAAAATATAATCCGAGTGTTAAATAAATATGGTTCGAAAGTGCGGTGTTGCATTGTGTGATACAAGAAGCGTTCCGAAGCGTCAGAATAACCAGACATTATTTCAAATTACTGATGTGCACACCAATTAGTACAGAACGACACGCCGCAGCGCTGTCTCCTTAGTTCTAGCCTTAAGTACAAACGACGCTTCCCCTTCTTATCTAGTTCTTTCTTCTTGACCTGCTAGTGCCGCTAGAACTGTAGTTTGTGAAAACAATGAAACTAAAGTTCTAGCGGCAGTAGCAGTAGATCCACACGTATTTTCTCCAGGACTTTCCAGCGACTGTGGTGTCTTCGACAAATATTTTTAGAATTCTAAAATATCTTAAATATAACCATTTAGAGGATTGGTTTACATTAAAAAAATAAAGTTTACCTTCAAATTACCTTGAAAACGTTGTCAAGGTCAAAAATCCTATGAACAATTTGTTGTTTCTATGAGATAAAACAATCTTTTATTCGAAACCTGTTATTAAGAAATACACCATTTTGGAAATATATGAGTTGTCTTAAGTTAAATGACGCACCCGATATACAGTGGACGCCGCTTATAAGACTCACTTTGGGACCGGCAAAAAGTGAGTCTTATAAGCGGATGAACCTTATAAGCGAAGGGGAAAAACAAGATTTTAGAATATATGTAACACACAAACTTTATTTTACCTGTGAATAGACATAATACAACACAATAGCGTGTTACTTACTTATAAAAAAGGTAACTCTTCAAATACATACGGACAAACATATATAATCAGTTCAAAGTTTAAGATGGTTTAAAGAAATTTTTTATTTTTGTTTGTTTTTTTGTTACTTTCCATCATTTCAATTATGTATTTTTCATAAACTGAGTCTTATATCCGAAGTGGTGAGTCTTATAACCGAGTTTTTTTCAATGTATTCGGATACGTCTGGACTGTTTTTTAGATTTTGAGTCTTATAGGCGACTGAACCTTATATCCGTGAGTCTTATAAGCGGCGTCCACTGTAATTAATAACTGTGCACAGCAGTAATTTACGTAACAAGTAAGGAAAATATTGGACGAGTTTTTTTTTTTGGACGAGTAGATAAGATTGCTGGAAGACTGTGAGACCAAAAAAAAAAACAAATTTATGGCTTGTTGCGTACACTATTTTTTACGGCAACCTATGCGGAATAACAAAACAATAAAACACGTTTCTTTATAATATTTATTTGTAAAACAAAATTAGGAACATTTTTATCCTTGTTTATATTAATTACTTTTTACACTTTGATTTTTGTTACGATTTAGATTCAAATACAATCGTTTAATTTTGACCTAGAGTGAGCCGTTGCCGAATAGCACTAAGTTTTATCCTTTTTATAATATCCTAAATGCTGATCTTTTCAATAGATTTTTTGGATACGTTTATCGTAATCTTACGGGTTGGCAGTTCTTGCATTAACAAAGGGCCTTTGTTTCAGCGTTGCGATAAGACGCGTAGCTAAAATTATATAAAGTTTCAAGATAAGGGTAATGAGCTTATCTCAACCTTGAATGTTATCTGTGCAACATAGTTGCTTATTTGATTATACTGTGTGTTATGTTCTTATATAACATTTATATTGAAATTGTGACTATGTTTACATTATTTTTCATTAAAATGGTACTTGTACTCTATGCTTTTCAGTACAGAATACAAGCTTCACGGGGTTGATAATTTAACAATTTCTGACTTTTGCGCTAAAGAAGCCTCCCTGAAATACACAGTTGTGCATTTTTTCAATTACTAATGAATCTATTTCATGTACAAATAATGAATGTTACTACGGTAATATTCAATTGCATTATTCTAAAGCGTATCTTATATTAATACCATTATTTGGTTATTAGTACAATAACAACAGTGATATAACTATAACTTCCCAACCTAAATACGGAAATACGTACTTCCCGAACTAGGTTGGAAAAGTGCTACTTTCTCAAAGTAAAAGCATGTTATTCTGCTACCATCCAGAAATCACTTACACATATACTTTACAACCACCTATAGATCACCCCACATATAAACAAGTTTTTGATCCTAGATAGAAAAATATCTTGCACTATTAAAGCAAGTGACAAAGAGCAGTAAATGTGAAACATTCTTTTAAACAAAAGACATGTGTACTAAAAATCAAAATATTTCTGGTATATGTGAAGAAATGTAAGTATCTAATTAGTTTTTAAATTTAGTCTCATTTAAGTTTCTGTTAATTCTGATGTCAAAAGGCAACGTCATAGACGATCTAATAATACTGACCTTCTTATGCTACTGGGGCAAACATTTTAGGCACAGCTGGCAACCCTATCGGTTACTGTTCCCTTTAAACGGCCCACAACATTAACCCCCGGGCTTCTGCGACTCAAACACATTGTACGTGGGGCTGTAATTTCGATCCAGGCTTATTATTACGCCGACCGATGGTGAGCGCGCATAATCCATAAATAATGGCACGTTTACGTCTTCTGAAAATTCCAAATTATGGAGGCCTGGGGGTTGGAAACAACCGTCGGCTCCCTGCGTTACAGCCGGTACGACGCTTTATGTCCCGAAAGCCATTAAAAATCGAAAAACAGGAATATTGCGTCGTAAAACAGAGTTAGAAAAAAGAAATGCCGGAAAAGGAAAATGTTTAGAAAATTAGGAAAGTTGTGCGACCAAATAAGTGGAATAAGCTTCCGATAAGTGGAAAGTTTAGTGTAATTCAAAGACATACGCTCCGAGAAAGTGAAATAACTACTTTTTTAACAAGCTTAGTTTGACCTACATGTTTTTTAACAAATCTCGTACCAATTGTTATACACTTCTGATTGTGCTATTGGTTTGAAATTTTTTGCACACTAATCCCCGATAACAATGCAATACAGTACAACCACTTTAATCCGAATATATGCTATTTCGAACGGTCAAATCAGTTTTATTCAGTTCTTGTCTGTCTGTTCAGAGTATCAGTTATAGTCTGAACGTTATCTCGATAATCCGAACGCTAACAAGAAAAGTCTCGTCGTCTTTCTCGAATGTCTAAGTTCGTTACCAGTGTTTAAATACTGAATATTGTTTCCCGTCAAATCCACATTTAAAATCCGCAGAAATCCACTATATATCAAGAATTTATAAATTTAATTCCATGTATCCCTTATGTCAAGAATCACGCCTAATTTTAATAAGCCTTATGGTAAACATAAAAAAATAAACAAACAAAAACAACCACAAGTATTAACCTCCTTTTATCCTCCTTTTGTCCTTCATTTGTCTTCCCTTCGTCCAGCTTTTATCTTTCCTTTGTCCTCCTTTGTCTTCTTTCTGTCCTCCTTTTGTTTTTCTTTTGACCTACAACTATCCTCAACTTGTCCTCATTAATTTTATTTTATCCTCTTTCACCTTCTTGTCCTCTTGACCTCCTTTTGTCCTCCTTGTCGTCCTCAACTTCCTTGTATTTGTTGTCCTCTCTAACCTCATTATCCTCCTTGCCCTTGGTGATCCACGAGATTATTTTCCTCATTGATCTTCGTGACTTATATTTGTCCTCCTTTTCCTTATTAACTACTTGTCCTCTTTGTACGTCTTGTCCTTCTTGTCCTATTGGACCAAGTCACCTTATACTCATTCATCTTCTTTGAATTTGTTCGTAGTGAACCGATTTGCATTTTTGATTTCCCTGACAAGTTTAGTTTATTCAACACGTTTGACATTTTATGGGCCTTTGATTTTCTACCTCCAATAATACCTGAATCAGAAGTAACTAGTGGCTTATTATTTAGATATTTCAATTATTCTACCTCAAAAACCTATAAAACGACATGTCACATAAATATCTACATAATCATATAAAGATTTTATCGTTTTTTGAGTGTGTTTTTTAAAAGTTTTTTTTATAACATGTTTTTAATATTCTAGTAACTTTAGTTAAGAAACAAAATATCATGTCAGATATAACCAGATATTTAGATATATCTAGAAAACAGTTAAAGCAATCATACAATACTAAATAATTCATTTTTGTAATCAGGAAACTACGGATAACATGTTTAATTGTAAGCAAAAAAATACAGGGTGTTCTATTTAAAATCGAGCCCTTACAATTTAAGGATTTTTATTAAATTTTAAAGTATCCTAAAAATTCATAAAAAAAAGAAACCTGTAAAGCCCTTTCTTGAATTTTTCGGTAAAAATTAAGAGGATGTCAATTTTAGGTGACTAACTCTGTATAGAGTTTCCCCAAAATCGGTGCAAATATTGGAAACACATTCTACAACTGAGGGGGTAGTTTATTTCAACACTTTTTGGATATGATCTGTGCATAATAACTTGATCACTTGAAAAAAATGAAAGGCGTATTTTAAACCCCCCCATTTCAATGTAAATAATTTTATAAGGGAGATTCCAGTTAAACAATCTTATCTTATATAAAATCACTTTTGTAAAATGTGAGTTTGAAATTTACACCGATTTCGGGAAACCCTGTATAACACAGCTCCACAAAAAAAATTCGTTTGCAGGAGTCTGACTATATATTTTATATGTTTTTTTGGGTCGCTAAAACCGAATCCGAAGTCCAAATTGCTCCATCAGATCCGGTTCTTTTCATAACCTCAAAAAACAGGCCTAAAACCATGAAATTCAAGCTAAAAATTATATAAGTAATTTGATAAAAACCCAAACTATGAAATATATGAAATCCCATAATCATATATTTCATCAATTCCATAACAATATAATCTCAAAACTCCATGACCTTACGCCCCATAACCTGAAAAACCCAATAACCTTATGATTCTAAAACCCCATAACTCAGTAAAAATGAGACTTTACGCGCTTAAGCAGTGTAAATCGATATGTTTGAAACGGATTTGTCCTTCAATCCCAGTACCACTTAACCTCAAAACCGCGTGATCCTAAAACCTCATTAACTCAAAAATCCCATAACCTTGTGATTGAAAAAAACTTATAAACCAGTAAAAAAGAGACTTATAAGCATTCAAGCAGTGTAAATCAATATGTTTGAAACGGGTATGCGCTTCAATCTCACTACCACTCAACCTCAAAATCACGTGATCCTAAAACTCCATAATGCGTATAAGTCGCTTTTTTTACTGGTTTATAAGGTTTTTCAATCACAAGGTTATGGGATTTTTGAGGTTATGGGGTTTTAGGATCACGCGGTTTTGGGATTGAAAGGCAAATCCGTTTCAAATATATCGATTTACACTGCTTAAGCGCGTATAAGTCTCTTTTTTACTGAGTTATGGGGTTATAGAATCATAAGGTTATTGGGTTTTTGAGGTTATGGGGACTAAGGTCATGGAGTTTTGAGATTATACAGTTATGGAATTGATGAAATATATGATTATGGGATTTCATATATTTCATAGTTTGGGTTTTTATCAAATTACTATATAGTTTTTAGCTTGAATTTCATGGTTTTAGGCCTGTTTTTTGAGGTTAGGAAAAGAACCGGATCTGATGGAGCAATTTGGACTTGGGATTCGGTTTCAGCGACCCAAAAAACATATAGTTTACATAGTCAGATCCCTGCAAACGAAAATTGCTTTTGTGGAGCTGTGTAATACACCTATTATATTTATTTTTATTTAGTCCAATGGGTCAAAAAAATTAGTTATAACCGCCTCTGAATAGTTCCTCTAAAGGAAAACCTATCAGGCTTTCCATTCACGAAATATCAACCCCGAGAAGTATAATTTATTTTCTGACAGCTCTGAGGCTACTACATAATACATAATAGTATAGGAATATACATAGAAACTATTCGGCTGAAATTGAATTCTGCCTCTGACACCTATATATGTAATTCCGAACAGGATATACGACTATTTTTTATATTTTACGGAATAGGAAGGGAGAACATCGAACTGCGCAGTTTTCTATAAGCCTCTCCGCCTCCCACCGGATGCAGATACGAAATAAATTATTTACATTTTACTTTCATTATATAGGTCACGCTCTGGGGACGGATAAATAGAAGGCGTAAAGATAGTATGTATTTGCTCGAAAATAAAAAGTTTCCAGGGGATCAAAATTTGATGAGGGTAAGGGAGTATTTTTTTTCAGCTTATGACAGTGTAAACAAGGGTAGATTAGGTATTTATAAAATGACACGTCGTGCGCATATACAATGTCTCGTAAAAAACGGCCAAAGCCTTAACTCTGAATATTTTAAATACATTTTTGAAAATCTGGAAATTTATATTTGCCTAAGGGGCGCTCTTTCAGCATATAAAACATGGCGGTACTTCTTCCGGTATTCCCGGAAGTATCCTCATTGTCATTTTTTAAATAACATTATATGTATTTTTTTTCGATATTTCCGCTAACTGTAAAAATTCCTTTCCGATGATAATCACAAGTCGATATTTCCCCCTCAACAAAGCCCTAAAAATTTAATTCTTCCTGGGGTAAGATATATTGCAATTAAATTATCGAATGTGCAGTGGACAGTAAATAAATGGATTATAATAACATTAACAAACAATACAAAAATATAAAAACCACCTGCCTATAAATATTGTCAAATTGACGACTGGTATTGAGCAAGGTGGCTCAATACACACTTGGCTTCTCACTCTCTCCTTATTACTGCATTCGCCCCATTCAGAATAATATTATGGGGTATTTGCCGACAAGCATTGATCATTCTCTGCCTTAAAATTTCCACATTTTCCGGTCGTGATAAATAAACAATCCCTTGAAGATAACCCCATAACCAAGAGTCCAGTGGGGCATGGTGTAGCGAACGTGCGGGCCATCGAATTGGTCCAGATGTTCCTATCCACTTTCTGCCAAGTCATTTAAATAATTAATATTTAATCTGGCATTATGGGCAGGAGCCCCATCTTGTTGAAAATAGATTGTGTTAAGCGTTGCAAGGGGGTAATTCATCAAGAAAAATTACGTTGGTCAACAGCACACCAATGAAAAATGGTCCAGTCAACATATCCCCCAAAACACCACACCACACGTTTACACTAAATATTCTTTGAACATTAGTCCTTGGATTTTCTTGCACAGTAAGAAGAACATTTACTCCACCTCTTCTTGAATTTGACGTACTGTCTTAGGTAGTTTTTTGAAAGCACCATAGGCTCTCAAATTGTTTTCAAGTCTTGCAAATTTTTGGTGTTGTGGAATTTCTCTATTCGGAAACCTTTCTCTATAAAGCCGCACCGCTTGCCTACTGCTTTTATTGCATTCGAACATATCAGTTAGATGATTATAATTAATGTTAGGCTTTGTGAATTCTGATAAATCACTAATCAAGATGCGACAACCAACAAGACTATCAGAGAAACTGTAAAAATTATATTAAATGTCATTTTGTTGACAACTGTTTGTTTGTTTTTGTATTTCATGGCACATTCGATAATTTAATTGCAATATATCTTACCCCAGGAAGAATTAAATTTTTAGGGATTTGTTGAGGGGAAATATCGACTTTTATATCTGAGGGCGAAATATCGACGAAATTTTACACTTAGTGGAAATATCGAAAAAAATATACAGGGTGTCATTTAAAAAAATGACAATGAGGTCACTTCCGGGAATACCGGAAGTTTGATATGCTAAAAAAAAGAGCGCCCCTTAGGCAAATATAAATTTCCAGATTTTCAAAAATTTATTGAAAATATTCACAAAGTTATGGCTTTGGCCATTTTTTATGAGACAGTCTGTATACCTATTAAACGACCTTATGATTACTTATAAGTTGAGGTCGGATCTCAGGCTGTCAAATGCCAGAGTCGAACTCAAACAAAAAGTGCGCCAATTATTCATGAATTAGCCAGTTCATTGGTACAGTTTTTGTCACTATTCATGCCAAAACTGGTACCCTCGAATACTTTATGAAATCATCTACCTAATATACAAGGTTTTTTGAGTCACTGAATCGATTCCGAAGGTTTTTTTTTTTTGGTCTACCACCATCGAAGAGTCAAAATAGGGGTTGCGGTGAAATTTTGAATTTTGTAAATTCTTTACCAAACTAATCCACATCTTACGTGTTTAACTAATCCACATCCACGTTTTTTGTGTCTCTAATTTGATTTCAAGAGTTATTTCTTTTTATTTTCCACACCCGAAGGATGGAAAATTGGGTGGGGCTCACGTGAAACTTTCAGTTTTCAATGTTCGAATGTATATAACACTCAAGAAGTTCTTTTCACTTTCGTCTGCCGTATTGGATGCGCCTCTTTGAATTTTCAAATTCTGATTTTAGAGTTTTAATCAACGACCTCAAAAAATTTACTGTTACAATATACTGCTTTTTATCCAGGTTCGCACATTTTTTTTGTTTTTTTACCCCCATATTGTTTCCGCCGTTTCGGATTTTCAAAATCTGCTTCCAGATTTGTTATCAGTGACCTCATTAATCCCTGCATATAGCTTTTGAGATTCGCACAAATTTTTCAATTTCGTTCGCCATATCAGATCGTAGTGAGTGATCTAAAAATCCCCTACATGCAGTTTTTCTAAAATTCCGAAAATATTTTAATTTTCGACCGCCATTTTGAATCGGCGATCTTGAAATTTAAAAACATGATTCCAGATTCAACTCCAAAGACAGTGAACAGCAACCTCGAAAAACCTTTATCAAAACAATTTCTGGTCCAGATTCAAAAAAAATTTGGCCCGCACTAGAGGGTTGAAGACGCCATATTTAGTCCACCATATCGAATTTTACTATTATGATGTCAGATATGGATTCAGTGCCCCAAAAAAACTATTGAATACCAAGTTTGATTCAAATCCCTGGAAAATTAAGAAAATTGTTCTATTTGATCACATACGACACAATACCAGAATTGGCACGTTTTTTTATCATATACGATACAACATCAGTAAACCACTTAAATAGCTTCTGGTGAAAATGAAAATCTTTTGTATATTACGCCGGCACTACATGCTTTTTACTTCGTATTCCTAAATTATTCAAATTAGCGATTATCCCCATTGTTCATAATTATTCTCCACCAATAATAAGCAGAGGAAACAAAAATGTTTACTTATATTCCAACTGCAAATCTACACACTTTTTTCATGTCTCGATTTAATTTTCTATCAAAACTTCATTTTTTACAAGATGCTAACTGCACAATATTTAGGTCTGAGATAAGTCTGTCAAGCCTTTTCGTTTCAGCTTTGTCTCACAAACATCGGCTACAGAATGGCATTAAATTATGCTATTTAACTCTACACCTAATTTATTTTTATTGAAGATAATTTTAATTAATTTATAATTTAATGCAGGTACCGTAGGTTGCTTTCAGCGTGCACTTTCGATACAACAATGGCATGTCTGTTAGTTCCCAAGCGGATGGAAAGGTACACTCAGTGGTGTTGTTAGATACGATGTAAATATATCCAAGTAAACGACGGACAGCGATATACAGTGAGGTCCATAAGTAACGGATAAATTCATTATATACGTAATTTACAATTTATGAGGAAAATCCTGAAACACGTCAATTTTTAATTCTAAACTGACATTTTTTTAGCATAATTTTATACCTCCCTCCAACCCCTTGGTGTGACAGCTACCCCTTCAAAATTTTTAAATGGAATGAGGGTGAGTGTGATAGCTCATTTGAAAGGGTTTTTAATTCTCCATCCAGCAACATAAGATTTTTTTAATTTCTATAATTTTTTATTGAAAAATATTACATTTTGAATGTTACTAAGTAAATAAAAGAACATGAAACAGAACAGAAGAACAGTTTAAATCAAATGTTCAAATCAAATGTTCTGGGCGCCCGTTGCTTCTTGACAATAATGGAGGCGTTGCTGAAATTCTTCTAAAACATTTTGTATTGTTTCCGGGGTGATTTGATTCATTTCTCGTCTTATTCTGTCTTTTAAACCTTCTACGTTATTTGGTCTGTTGAAGTAGACTTTCGATTTTAAGTAACCCCATAAAAAATAGTCAAGAGGGTCAAATCGGGAGAACGAGCAGGCCAGTCAATTTCACCGCGTCTACCAATCCATCTATTGTGAATAACTGGGTGCCAGTTCTGTTTGTTGACTGTTCCATTTAAGACTAATGTTGCTTCATCAGAAAAAAGAATGTTTTTTATAAATAAATGATTATTTTGACATATATTTGCCATGATTTCGCAAAATTCCAATTGGCGATCAGGGTCATCGTCGTTAAGTTCTTGAACCAAATGAATTTTATATGGGCGGTATTTTTCGTTTTTTAGAAAACGCAATATGGACGTTTTATTAACATCATTATCGGCCGCAACTTGTCTTGTAGGTTTATGTGGATTATCTTGAATATCTAACAATATATCTAATTTCTGTTCATCGTCTAAAATGCGTTTCCTACCAGATTTGGGAATATCTGTGACACCAATGAAATTGTTAGAAATATTTGGTTTCAGCAGGACGGGGCTATACCACATTTTTCATTGGAAGTAAGAGCCTATCTGCATCAAGTTTTTCCCAATAGATGGATCGGTAGACGCGGTGAAATTGAGTGGCCTGCTCGTTCTCCCAATTTGACCCCGGTTGACTATCTTACTTACTTAAATTCGAAAGTCTACTTCAACAGACCAAATAATGTAGAAGATTTAAAAGACAGAATAAGGCAAGAAATTAATCAAATCACTCCGGAAACAATACAAAATATTTTAGACGAATTTCAGCAACGCCTCCATTATTATCAAGAAGCAACGGGCGCCCAGTTTGAACATTTGATTTAAACTGTTGTTCTGTTCTGTTTCATGTTCTTTTTTTACTTACTCATGTTCTTTTCTTTATTTTAATTCTCCATTCAGCAACTTATGTTGCTGGATGGAGAATTAAAACCCCTTTCAAATGAGCTATCAAACGCACCCTCGTTCCATTTAAAAAAATTTAAAGGGGTAGCTGTCACTCCAAGGGGGTTGAAGGGGGAGGTATAAAATTATGCACAATAAATAATGTCATTCTAGAATTAAAAATTGACGTATTTCAGGATTTTACTTATAAATTGAAAATTACGTAGATAATGAATTTATCCGTTACTTATGGACCTCACTGTATATAATCATATGTACATAATATGTTGTTACAAATGAACTACTTTTATTACGATTGAAATTTAATGATAAAAATAGCGTGGTAACTAGATGTAACTTGGTGTCTGCTATTTTAATATAAATACATACCTATATACCTAATATTATCGTTTTTATCGCCTAATAATTAATTATCGTACAAAGTCTCTGAATTTCTTGAAACTGTATCGTCCGTTATTCCAAATAGAACGGGACAGTTTTATTAATATTCATTAGTAACGAAGGATTACAACGAAAAGAATTAAACCCACTAAATAATTTAATGTTTGCCTATTGCAATAATATTTACAGTTGTACGTTAGTGTGGCTTTCAAATAAAGCTATGCGAATTATAAATAACCCATAAAATACTTCAAGGGGGCAATAGTAAATATTTAATATTTGGTGGCTTGAGTAAATGTAAACAGCGGTGTAGGTAATTAAAATGATATAGAGAAATTGTATTTTCAAAATAACAGACCGTGAAAACAAAGTAGTTCATTCAAGAAAGATTCATTCAATTGTTGGAAATGCCATCTCGAAATGTCTTAATTGTTTGAAACTATTTGTATGGTTTAAAATTTCTTCAAAATTCAAGCAGTCAAACAAACAGACAACTTTTCCTAAAAAAATTGATATTTATCCACACTAGATTATGTACTGGGTTGCATCTTTAAACGACAAAGCGTTTGATGTTCCTCCCTTACTACTTCTATTTAGCTGTTCAGTTGTATTGTTCGTTAGTTCAAACTTTTCAAAGTCTTTAGTTAGTTCAAAGTCCAATATTACCTAATATCTGAATATTTCAGATGTTAATGCTACTATCTCAAAGTGAAGTTTTTACTACATCTGGTGAAAGCAACAAAAGTTACAAATGTAAGAATTATCACTGTTCTTGCTACAGTGCAGAGCCTCATTGAAAAGACAAGGGATTTTTTAACGCATGTAATAACACCCAAACTAAATAGCTAAAGGTTCCCTTAGTTATTACGCAACTATAACCACTCTATATTTCAGACCTTATTTCGTCAAATGCCCATATTTTACTACCACCCATACGTACATTATTAGAGTCAACACAGATCCGCAAAGTACAGCAGATGGCAGGTCCAATATGGCGAAAGTCATTCAAAAACAATCAATATTTGAAAACAAAAAATATAACCATATTCTACGTCAAACTCCAAACATAAAAAGGACCCTAGAAATTTTTCGGTGAAATCATTAGTTTCTGAATCAAAAATATCCGAAGTTGCGAATTTCTGAGCTGCATCCCACAAATTTTTTCGCTCACCCAGCCGAATAATACGAAATATTCTACAAATTACCATTTACGTTTTATCAAGGTTTTGGGCACGATCACGAATTTGAAGACAGCCTTAAAATATTCAGGATTTTATTACGAATTTTACGTATGTTTACATTTTGTTTTATTTTGAATTTTGATTTTTGATGATTTCAAACGACTTTCCACCAATTGGATCCATCATCTTGGATTTGGAAAATTTAACACCGGATTCATGATCAGCGATCCCAAAAACCATACCATATTTCATCAAAATCAGATGATTAGAAGAATGCCAAAGTCCCTGATATTCTTTCAGTAGCTATTTCAAATTCATCCATCTTGCTATATTTCAGTAAAAAAAATGTAGATGAAAAATCAAAAAATTGCTTTGAAGGGAAAAGGAGAAGGAAAAAAAGAGGAACAAAAAGAGCAATTTTTAGTTATTTAGCCTCAAATATCTGAATCATTTAACCACAAATCTCGACGTGATGGATAAATTGCGAAACCATATCATTTCTACTAAAAAATTACATAGGAAATGCATCCACATTGTCAAACACACTTCACGACCCCCTCCCCCCCCCTTTGCAAGACATGTAATTTTTTATATATAATTTATTCAATAAGCACTCTATGATCTTGTGCATCAACCTTGTACCGCATCCTTCGTGTGTACGAGTACGAATTAATGGTGGTGGTAATCCTTCAAGGGAAAGTTAATAAAAAAACCTTCGAGAAGGAAAATTAATGAACAAATAGCCCGTTCCAAATTCTCTCCCCATTTTTTATCCTCGTAAAGAACCTTTATCCAGCTCTATGAGTGCGCGGCACCCCAGTTTAAAGCGGACAATGAAAAATGCCCAAGGCTGCTCGAATCCTGACCGGTTTCACTTTCGTACGTGTAACTCCGATGTGTGCGACCAATATCGATGGAATCTGCCCTACTTTACGTTGCCACAAAAAAAACCTTGAAGCACGCTTTGTGAATTGTATAACGGCTCATACAGCGTGATAATAAAGTTAGGAACAAAATTCATAATCGCTTTATATAACAATTTTCAGAAAATCACGAGGACACTTGTTCTTTAAAGTACCATCTTCTAACGACTTCGATTTTTGGGCAATGACATCATCATCAATTTTTGGCAAACTCCAAAACCAACCAATAAAATACAACACCAACGTGACAATAGTATGATGAAGATAGACCAATCAATTATGAACACCATATTACAAGATCTACAGTGAGTAAATTGCTTGTCAAATTTACAAAAATTGGATCTCTAAATCACTCGTACAAAGTGAGCGCTGAGCGGTGGTCCAGACCATCGATTGCAGTTTTATAAAGAACTAATGTTACGCTGTGATCCTAAACCAAAAATCCAAACTTTTAGAGTAATATTATTTCTGACTCCTCATTGAAATCCTCATTGGATGCAAATCAAATCTATGGGAAGGAATGATATGTTGGTGTGTTTTAAGGTCTATTTTTTTAAAGAAAACCTGACTGTCGCTGGATATTTAAATTTCTTATGGTTTGAGTTTGTGCCAGCAGTGGTTGTTATTTTTCATATTATTTGATTTCAACAAGATGGGTCACCTCCTCACTTCGATCTCACTTCACTGTAGAGGTTCCTCGATATCTTGACGAAATATTTCCTTGCCAATACATAGAGCGACGCCGACCACTTGAGTGGCAACGGCGTTCTCCGCATTTGACTCCCTTATATTTTTTTCAGTAGGGTCATATAAAGTCAAGGGTTTATTTTAATAGAAATTACAACTTAAAAGCTTTGCAGTAAAACATTAAACATTCGTACTGAAATGGCACAAATAAGTCCGGCGAGTATCAAGCGCAGCGTACAAACTATGTTTACACTCACCTCGGTCAGGGTCAGATGGTTGGTGAAGGTCACTTTGGACAGTTATGAAAAATTTTGTTGTAAAATATATTTTTTTCCTGGCTTAAATTACCAGTTTTCTCTTTTTAAATAATTAATAAGTTTTCCAACAAAAAATTACATTTTAATTTTGTGAAATTATTTGTCATTATCTGAATAAAATTGTTATGGATGATACCAATATTTTTATATCGCCATTTAAGTTATACAACTTAAAACTATCTAAAACAAACGAAAAAAATGGGGTTACTATTTAAAAATATTGATGATGGGGTCATTACCTGAAAATCAATATAAACATAAACACTTTTTACCCGTCAGAATAAGGCATTTTAAGAAAAAACGACGTATCCAAGCAATTTCATTATCACGTTGTATATTATGATATTACTTTATAGTTTGGATGATCATGAACTTTCGTTAACCATTGAAGATACAAATAAATATTCAAACATAAAACTGAAAGCACTGCTACCATATGGCGATTATACTACCATTGAGGTCTGCTAGCCTAAAAATGGACGCAAAGTTTTTTGAGAAAATCTTTCAGCAGTTCAAAGTCATTCTACTTTTATCGTACCAGGAATTTGCAGTGACAAATCTGAAATTACTTTATATCCGTATGTTTACAAAATAATGGACCTCCCATTCTATTAGATCCTGCTATGTTAGGCCGGAAGCTTCCTACAGCTAATTTAGTTACGTCGAAAAATGTGATAAAAACTCGTTAATCCACCGTAACATGCCGAAAGGGCGCAGAACCTGCTCTGCGTCCTTTAGGGTTAGAAACTTGGTAACGAGGAAAAGTTTTGTCATCAAAAGGCCGCCTCATTGTCAGGGCCATTTCGGATTTAGCTGGAAGGGTGGTCCTTCCTGACTACAATTGGAGAAAACAAAGTTCTATACAAGAAAATGCTCGTTAGAAGAAATATCCACAAAGTTTTTTCAAAGACCGTAACCGAGTACGGAGGGGTAAAATTACATTTGCATGGATTTCGCTAATTCTTTTATATGTCAATAATTATCTATAAAATGTCACTGATTACTCTTTAGTGCCACTTGAATATAGAACAATCGTTGTTCAATTCACAATAATAGCAACAGAAAAAAAATTGTTCTCAAAATGTATGAACTTTTATTTGGCTCACTTTTAGGTCACATGAAAATGGATTCCTAAGAATTAATGAAATTCGTGCAAAGGCACTTTTCCCCCTACTACTGTCTTTAGTGTAAAATCCATGTTCGGAAAATTCGTTTTTGCTGAATCTGTTAAGGTAATGTGTAATCTTGTATATACTCGTACAAACTTTAAACCGATTTTTAAACGACAAATGCATTATCCACCTTAAAAAGTAAATGGAATTAAGAAACTGTTGAGAAAAATTGTGAGGCAGTTTTTCATATCATTGAGATTTTGCATGTCGAGATTTGCAACGTAATTATCAACCAAAAATATCAATGTAATCCTACAAAGTATCCTTTATCAGCAATAAAAAAAATAAATAAAAAATTACGTGCTGCTAACTATACAAGACTAAATACCCAAGTGCTCCATTATGAGTGTACATTACTCTCCAAACCCTGCTCTATTAGATTTTATCCATTTTTTATCGCTATCTAACAAACTGCAGGAACGTTCTCTAACAGAGGAGCTGCTATTTAAAATTGGCTTAATATAGTATTTTTTCAGTCCTATCTACATGGAACATTTAAAATCATTGCAAATCAGCAAACACTAGATCATTGGAAATTGGCAATAAATTATGATAATGAATGTACAGTATATATCGTTTATAACGACGTTGAAGGGAACAGCGAAATTCGGTCGTTATAACCGGAGGTCGCTATATCCAAACAAGATGTACTTACTCAAAATTGGTCTTTATTCATAATAGAAAAGAGTACACTTAAGTATACATGGGTACAAAAAGCTGAAACAACAATTATATATTTTTATATGTAAGTAGGTACTTACAAACTGATTCGACAAGCAACTTAATACTGAGCTAGTTTTAATTAAATATTATCCAAAAAAATCTGTAGTTTTAGTTTGTTTTTATAATTTTTTGCTAAAAAGTTTATTTCGATAACTTTTTCCAAATGTAGCAAAAGCAAAATCTGTTTTAGATTTTGATTAAATGTGAAAAAATGTTGAATCGTTTGAACCGCTGAAAATGCATTGTTTATTAAAGGTGGTTGTAAATCGATTATTTCGTCCATTTCTACATCCTCGTTAAATTTTGACTCCATATTTGAATCTGAGCCAGCTAAAATTTCATCTTCGGTTATATGCTCCACTGTTTCGAGTGCTTCATCAATATTTGAAAAGTGTTCCCAACTTTCTTCAGGTGCTAGGTTAACTACAGGTAAAGTGCGAACCCATTGAGCTAGAGGTAGGTTGTCTTCATACTTATCATTTTGTAGTCGAAGCCATTCTGCTGGTGGTAGTAAAACATCTTCATCAAAACAGTTTTCTGTTGCGTTTAATTTGAATCTAACACATGTAAAACATTTGGCTATTGAAATGGTTTCAAGGATATCTAGTTATTGTGGAATACATTTTTCTTCAACGTCTTTGAATACCTTTGAAGTTTTCTAAAATGTGTTTTTAGAGACTGTATCACACCCTAGTCCATTGGTTGAAGAACTGACGTGGTATTTGGTGGAAGGAAAACAAGTTTTATAGCTTTTAAATTCTGAATATTAGGGTGAACTGGACTGTTACCAAAAGCAACAAAATTTTCTTTTTTTTGTCTAATAAGTTTATTGTCCCATCGTGTAATAATTTTTTCAAATAATGCGGATGTCGTCGAAGCTCTTGGATTATTTTCATATTAAACAGGATTTAACATTTTTAAAACATCGAGGCTGCTTAGCTTTGCCAATAACCACAAGTTTTACTTTTTCCAATCCAGTCATATTTGCTGCAACAAGAAGAGTCAATCTTTCATTGGAAGCATTGCCTCCAACACACTTTTCTCTTTTAAATTTCGTTATTTTCTCTGGAGGGTCATTCCATGTCAAATCGACTAATGGTTGGAATCGACCCCTTTTGATTTGGATGAATTTTTGGTCAGAACTTTTATTTTATCATATAACGGAGTTCTGTAAAAGGAGTTATGCAAAATTCAAAAATTTCACCATATTTCTCATTTTTCAAATTTGGTTTTCAAATATCTCGAAAACTACTATAGTTACAAAATTGTCAAACTTTGTTTTAAAGGGGATACTTGGGGCTACAGAAAAAAAAATATTTCGAAATTTTTTTTCCAAAAATCGCTTTTTTGTAAGATTTTGAAAATCAAAAAATCGTAAAAATGGACGCCTGATATAAAATTGTTTGCTCTATTTTTTTCTAGAGTACCTCTGACTGATCTTAAAAGATTCTGAAATTTTCAAGATGGGGATTTTTTCTTTCAAAAGATATAAATTTTTGAGTTTTGAAAAAAAAATGTTTTTTTTTTTTTGGCTCACTGAATAAAACAACGATAAATTTTCTTCTAATTTTTAATTTTAAGGCACAAAAAATTAAATTAAAGACGTAAAAAAGTAATTATAAAAACAATTGATAGAACGTTTCTATTTATTTGGTAATAAGTTGACAGTCATAATAGTTAGAGAAGTAACACACTCTGCCATCTAGATTATGTTTACTACTAAAGTTTTTTCTACTAGATAATTACTATAAATCTCTCCAGAGGTCTCTATCCTCTATGGTAGTCGTTAAGATAATATAGAGTAAGGTATTCTAATCCTGCAATGCATTATGAGAAATGTGTCAAGAGGTCGCGCCGCCACACGTGTGTCTTGAAAACTAACTAATACCTAAACTACATTCATGCAACTCCCAGGGCAATAAAATTTATAAAAAAAAAATCAACGTCGCAAAAATTATTTTTCATTATAAATAATATTAATTAGCTGTAATTAGTAATTTAAATACCAAAACTAAATAATAATATAATATGATTTCCATATCACATCATAATCTACAAGAAATGTAGCTTAGGTATAATATAAGTTAGTTTTCAAAACACGTGTGGCGGCCCGACCTCTTGACACATTTCTCATAATGCATTGCAGGATTAGAATACCTTACTCTACATTATCATAACGACTACCATAGAGAATAGAGACCTCTGCAGAGGTTCATAGTAGTTATCTAGTAGGAAAAAACTTTAGTAGTAAATATAATCTAGATGGCAGAGTGTGTTACTCTCTTAACTGATGACTGTCAACATATTACCAAATAAATAAAAAACGTTCTATCAATTATTTTTATTTTCATTTTTTTACGTTTTTAATTTCATTTTGTGCCTTTAAAATTAAAAATTAGAAGTACATTTATCGTTGTTTTATTCAGTGAGCGCCAAAGAAAAACATTTTTTTTTCAAAACTAAAAAAATTTATATCTTGAAAGAAACAAATCCCCATCTTGAAAATTTCAGAATCTTTTAAGATCAGTTAGGTACTCTAGAAAAAAATTAGAGCAAAAAAATTTTATGTCAGGCGTCCATTTTTACGATTTTTTGATTTTCAAAATCTTGCAATAAAGCGATTTTTTGGGAAAAAATTCGAAATATTTTTTCTGTAGCCCCAAGTATCCCCTTAAAAAACAAAGTTTGAACCATTTTTGTAACTATAATAGTTTTCGAGATATTTTAAAAACAAATTTGAAAAATGAGAAAAATGGTGAAAATTTGAATTTTGCATAACTTTTTATTTTAGTTTAGTTTTCCTTTGGCAGAACTCCGTTATATGATATAATAAAAGTTCTGACCAAAATTCATCCAAATCAAAAGGGGTCGATTCCAACCATTGGTTGATTTGATATGGAATGACCCTGGAAGCATTCTAAAGAATAAACCGGTTTCATCTGTATTGATAATGTCTTCGTCTTTGTAGCCTTTTCTTCAATTTGGCCACAGTGTGGTTAACCTGTCGTTACACACCCCTTCCGGTACAACTACTTTCAAGGCATTTTCTTGCTGCGAGTAGCGCATCCGTCGTTATAAGCGATTACCTTCTGACGCAACATTTCACTACATATTTCGTCGTTATATTAGTTTCGCCGTAATATCTGATGTCGTAATAAACGATAGGTTTCACATATAAAAATGATTATTTCCGGCCGGGACTTTCGTCGCAAAAACCGCTATGTCGTTATATCAGATGTAGGTATAAACGATATCTACTGTAATTTTAATAATTCACACATTGCACTATTTCACGAGTCACGAATCTAATTAAACTCTTTCTTCTCCATCCTTTACTTCAGACTGCATTCCAACTAGAGCTTTCCGCCACTGAATATCTTATAAAAAAACCTAATTGAATTCCAAATCGTTCTACCGCCATCTTTATCACTCCCGGATTTATTAATTCTGTAATTTCCGCTACATTGAAGAAAATTTCAATACACCCGGCCTCCCTTTTCATCGAGAATAAATCGTTCTCTCTAGGAGAGATTTCCAATATCGACGCTACCATCCGACTAAAGATCTGGTACGGATTGAAAAGTGCGATGAGACATTATATTGGCCACCGGCAGCAATCGAACAGAACTCCTGGCCACTTCGAGCGCAGCGGCGGCTCGTGGTGTAGGGCTCAGATCCGTAGAAACTCTTATGAATTATAAAGGACAGGACTATCTCATTAAACAAATAAAATAACCTAGGAGTATGTGATATCAAAAGTAATATATGTTTTCTCAGAGAATTGAAGAATGCTCAACTGGTAATAGACCGGAAGACTTCTACAGTCAAGACAACGTTTCTATGCCAACAGATAATTTTTCAAAATAGTTTTCCATGTATTGTTGTAAATATTTAAAATTGCTTGGCAAAAGTATTGTTCTAAATATTTAAAATTTACTTAAAAATATCAAAAGATAGATAGTGGTATTTTTGAGCGAACTTTATTTACTGTTAAAAGGGATATCTCGATCTTTGGAGTTCTTCGTAACATAAAGAAACTCCAATATGAAATAGTTTTCTTCACTTTTATGGAGTAAGTCATAAAACTTCTAGATTCTAGGCCATTTTTCTAAGCTTTGAATGTTTTTATAATCACAACAAATTATTGATCTTCCAGAAAAAAATACTGAACATCAATATGAACATGAAAAAAAACTGGACGTTTTCCACAAAACATCGAACTACTATACTTTTCTCGACGCGCGTTTCGAAACTAAGTTGGCATCTTCAGGAGACGATTAAAACTAAATATTGAATGGGCTAAATAACCGTTATTCTTAACTATATCCTTAAGTATAACAGTTACTCGGTCCATTTAATAGATACGTTAATAAGCACTAAAAAGAGAACCCTGTACAATTCCACGACTTCGTAGAGATACTGACGATTCGAAATTAGTTTCGTTACCATATGAACCTAAATTTACCCACCAACTAGATAAAGTTTTTAAAAACGTTAATATCAAGTTGATTTATAATTCTAAAAATAAACTACAGGCGCTTTTAGGCAAACCCAAAGATATAATCGACAATAACGAAAAATGAGGAATATACGAAATAAGTTGTAAAGATTGTGATCAAAAGTATATTGCACAAGCAAAAAGATCTATTTTGACTAGATTTAAAGAACACATGGCTCATTTGAAATATGAAGAAAAATGGCACAGAAAAATCTTGTGTTGCCCAACATGCTTTTGACAACAACCATAGGATTGACATAAATAATTTAAAATTAATTAGAAATGTAATAGTAAAGTAATGTAAAAAGAGTAAACAGTTGGATGCTTTTGAAAGCTTAGAAACCATCAAATGTAACAGTAGGATGAATGGTCCGATACGATGGTGACGGAAAATTAAGTATTAATTAAGTGTGTAGGTTAAAATTTAGTTTTAATCTTTTCCTGAAGATGTGAACTTAGTTGGCGAAACGTTCGTCGAGAAAACTATAGTCGGTGTTTCGTGCAAAACGTCCAGTTTTTTGTTTTTACGCCGAAGGTTCCAGTACCCACTCCATGAACTTTTTAGATTGTCTAAATGGCAAAACTCAAAATAATACCGCCTATCCTTTTTAACTTTGCATGAAGAATTAAAGCAGTATAAAAAAAATTGAATTTTGATTTAAACACGCCGTTTCAACTATTTACTTGTCAGTAAAGTATTTAGGTATCTTAATTTGAAAGCAGAATATTAGACGATAGTGCCCCTTCATTTTCGAACCATGAGCAGCCCCCGTATTCACAGCGTTCCCATTGAGCACAACTACAATAATTATTGGAAACGAATATTGTGCCTGCTCCGAATGTGTTCCCTGATCATTTCCTCCACATACATATATCGCCCAATGACTTCCCTTAAAAAAAAAAGAGTTTAAACCAGATAAAATAGAATTAACTCAGGAACCAATAAAATCTAATGAAAAGGTAAGTATACAAAATTTGTATAAAAAGTAATGAGGCTCATTTTTTCCTCATGCGACTGTACATCCCGGCACGCTCGCAGCTGGAGCGTGTCAATGCCGAAAAAAATGTTAGAAGCTGGACATTAATAAAATGTGGGAGAAATTTAGAAAGTTTGAATACGAACATAGTAACTTTCACCGCGTTTTGTTTACAAAGTTCTCACCTAAAAGAACGACCCCATGAAATTAATGGGAAAATAACAAAATAATCCCAAAATTTTATCTGTTCAATGCTCTTGTAAAGCAGGGATGGGCGAAAAGTGCAAACGCTCAGTGGATTACCAGTATGTACATTTCTAACCTCAAATCATAATTGAAAATTTCTATTATATTATTTTTTTGTTATAAATAAAATCATGTCATGATATTTCAGAAAAGGCAATGAATTATATGTATTGTACCTAATATTACTACATATTTTAAGTTAAAACTAACACATGAATTGTCATATTAAAAATAGACATCTGAAAATTGTTAAATTTTTGGAGTTAAATAGATTATTATTATTAACTTTATTATAAATTTTATATTGATGAAAATTCTGGCATTTATAAATTTTTCTTTTTTTATTCGTTCATTAAAAAACTTAAAAGTTTTTGGATCACTGCTGTTTTTATACTCATGATTTTTAAAAACGATTTTTTTTTAATTGAAATCTGCCTGCTCATATCAGTAATGCCACCCTTTTCAGTGTAATTTGTGTGTCAAACTTTAGTATACAGGATAAGAGAGTGTATATATTTATCCGAAAAAATCGTTTTTGCGCATATGCTCCTCCCGTAAAGCCCAACCTTTCTCGTACCGTGCGTGAAAATTCATGAAATTCATGAAAATTGAACTGCACCTTAAATATTGATTGATGTCACCTTGATTATGTTGTAAAAATACACTTTACTGTCATTAAAGTGTTTTCGTTTTTCATATTTCGAGTTTTACGTAAATACATTCTGAGGCGTTGATATATTTTTTCTTCTCAACTCACCACAAAAAGACCATTAAATGTTTGATAGTAAACTTCACCAAACCGTATTCACATAACAATTTTGAAAATTTACCTTCACTAATATTACGCCTCAGAGTTCTCCGTATATAAGCTTCCAGTATAATAGGCCTGAAAGAGATGCAGCAAACAAAGTGTAACGTGCCTCAAGTAGTTTCACGGCGGATGGCTGTCTAGAGTGATATGGTATTATTCCAACCGTTGAGGGTGCCGAAAACTAATAGTATTATGCGAAGTACTATGCATGTACGAGGGTAACTAATTAAGTAGTCCACCTAATGACAAGGAAACAACATTGTATGGCTTAACATAGCTTGTTCTCATAGTTACGTGCATTTTTAACGTTTTTTGCAACACATCGCTTCGCAATCAGAAAAAAAGAGCTCGTAACCAAAAATTTGAAACATTTTAATCAATAGTCAGTTTTTGCTAATGAATATCATATTCCTTCTGATTTTCTGTTCACATTCGGGAATACAAAAAAGTCGGAAGAAATTATAATACTTCTTATTTATCATATACTTTTTGTTGCAAAACTACACAAATTGTAATTTAATAAAAAATTTCCAGTGATTTATCCAGGTGGTATTTTTTTAAATACACGTTTTATCACATGTATCTTCACAACCACAATGTTTCTTCACAACCACAAAAATAATAAAGTATTTTCTGCAGTTTCTTCCTGCAGAAATGCAATTCCTTTATTAGTGCAAAATATTCTGAACAGTTTTCATAACGATGATTGACTTTTTTAACTATACAGAAAATTAACATTGAAACGTATAACTATATATTTTTTTGCTTCCATACTACTTACACACTAATTCCACTTATTGACAAACAGCTCTAGATCCTTTACCCTCTATTATCAGAAACTTTAACAGAATCGACTGCATACCGGCTCACAAAAAGAGTTTTTGTGTATCGAGTCATTTACTACTACAACTAAAAAAGAGTTATTACTACAACACCATACTCATTTGTTTTTGGGTCACTAAAACCGAATACGCAGTCGAGTTAAATTCATCATGTCATAATTGGTCACTATCCTAAAAAAAATGCATAAAACCATCGATTTTGATATTTATTAGGTTGTTTTCTCGAACCATGGTATAGAATAGAAAAAGAGGTTGTAACTTTTTTGTCAAAACCACATATCTTGGAAGTTCGTGACTGCCGGAAACTCGATAACTCCATAACCCTGAGAGTCTAAGCGGCTGCTCTGATTATATTGACCCATCTAAAAAAAAAAAAACGTCATCAAATTTGGCTATGAACGAGAGAGATGAAAATAGCAGCCTTGTCGAAGCTCAAAGCGAAACTTGTCAAACTTTTGACAAGTGGCTGTCACAATTGTAAAACAAAATGTAACAACCTTGACACTGAAATAAGGTTGTTAATTTAATAGGGAATAGAAATACATTTATTTTTTTTTGCTCGGCCAACTTTGATTACGTACATACTTTACGTATTACTTATATATATTACTTATATTACTTGCCATGACTGTGATGATCAGATCAACACAGATAATAATTTCAGTTCCGTTGTATTAAATTTATTTGAATTTACTGTAGACCTCATAACTCCATAGTCCTGCTCATGAGGATTCAAACGCTACAGACTCTGTAACTAAATTAGAAAGATAAGGTATATTGCATTTAAAAACCTTTGCTTACAGATCTTCAGGTTATGAGGTTGTGGGTTTGACACTGTCTGCTCGCGAGATAAATGGTTTCTGCAAGTAATTTCATACAGACACCTGGGCTATTGGGTCATTAGGTATAACGATATGGAGTTATAACGTTGTGAAATCCACTCTGGGTTTAGCTTTAATGAGCTAAATTAATGTTTATTTTGAATAAGTTTTTGACTAAAAGGACCCTGAGTCACTTGTCAAAAAACAGAATTAAATCCACAAATATCCACAAAAACTTGGTAGCATATTTTCAAGTAATATGAGTTCCCATGAATTCAAGAGGGAAATATAAAATATCTCTGAAGACGGCTGGAAACCAAAATAAATGAAAAGTTTATTTTAGAACGCCTCAATGTTAATTTTCTGGTAGGTACTGTAAATTTCACTTTTATTGTGTGCGCCGATGTAATCGCTAATTAAAGTTTGTTAACAAAAATTCCGCAAGTTTCAGTCTACAGAAAATGAAAAATGTCACTTTTGTGTTTCGAAGTTAGGCAAAGTTAATAATTCGCCCTCGTACTACTGCTGACGTCTAGTCGCATGGCAAATAAATCAATCGCCGTGAAGTTACGGCAAGTATCTTGTCATACCGTCAAAATCGCGCTTATTACAGGGGCGAAACTGCTACTAAAGATGGATTAATCCCGACCCGAACTTGCGTAGTTAATCGCTCGAAGTTGGGCAGCAGATCCATCGGTTGTGTTTACCTGTGTAGCGTGAACTTCGGGAAGACTTAACGCCCTGGCTTTTCAGGTTAACGACGCTCAAGCCTTTCGGATATTAGCAAGCCACTCAGTAAATTGAGGAAGGTAGTCAAACAAGTAGAGTACGGTATCAAACGGTTCAAAGTCCAAAAAAGCCAACTATTTTGTGTGTACTGTGGGTGTACTAAGTAACACTGTAGGTCCTCGCAAGTGGGAGGATCTTAAGAGAAAATTTCCCAACAAAGTTTTAGGTACTTTTAGTATCCTGTTGTATCTTACACAGTAAAAGTAGCCTCTTGTATTTTAAAAAAAGTATGGTGACGTTCCTTGGAATACTTACTTATATCTAATATCACTACCTTGACTGACTTTTCTATCTAATATTACTACAATGACAAACACGTGTAACAATGTCGCTCTTGAACAGAAGGGCTCACATTGTTCTTTTTTGACGGGGCCAAGAATAGTACTGTAACACTTTGATACGAGGAATACTTTAAAACCTGTTATTCTCAGTGAACTTTCATGATAAGATGCCTAATTCCCAACTATCAATGTATTGTATCCTGCAGAAGTCTGATCCGATACTAAGTTTAATAAAAAAATGTATAAAGGGTGCCACCCTTGTATTTCCTAGATAGATACCAAGGTCCTAATAATCCCTAGGAAAATCAGATATTCCATAGTCAACTACTGCGTCATCAGTATAAGGTTGCGAGAATACTAATTGTAAGATGACAGATGTATTGCAAGGATGATATGCAACCAGCAGAAGTCTAATATGGTGATAAGATTGTTATGGCACCCATGGATCTTCCACTAGGAACTGAATATCTCTATGGATCTTATCGACATCACCTTTTATCATTCGTTAATGGCCAATTTCTTGACAAATTCGGAATAGGTGTATCCTATCCAATTTGATCCTCTTATAACTTCAATCCAACACCACGATTGGTCCAGCACCAATAGGTTTCCCCCAAAAGTCCGAAAAGTCTCTAGAAACTATTGCAATCCTGGTATCAGTTTCCATGATGGATTAGTAAAAAAGAATATTAAACCTACTAACAAGTGGATGACACAAGGTCTAAAAAATTTCGTCTAGGAAATTAAAAAGACTTATATATATTTGCTTTAGACGGTGATGATACAATGAAAATGTACTATAAAAAAATACAAATGTATATATAGAAAACTTATAAAAAAAGCCAAAAAAATGCACAATAATATGTTACTAGTCAGCGCAAAAAAATAAGTCTAAGGCAGCATGGAACATTATAAAAGTGAATACAAATAATGAGATGAAAAAATGTAAGTGAAATAGTATTGAGCGTTGACAATAATTTAATAAGTGATAGCAAAACTATAAGTAACTGAACTGAATTTCAACCAAATAACGAAATTTCTCCTTCCTGAATCGTTCTGTAAAACATCTTATGAACATATAGAAAGTAATCCTTATTCAATGTTCTTCGAACCTGCCACTGAACCAGAAATTGCAGATATTATTAGGAACTTAAAAAATTGAAATTCTGTCGGTAACGACAACATTTCTGTGAATTTATTAAAAAGATGTATGACCTATATTTTGAAACCTTTAGCACACCTTTTAAATTGTTCTTTATCAGAAGGTATCTTCCCGGAGAAACTTAAAACTGCCAAAATAATACCATTATATAAAACTGGTTGTAAATTAAGTTTAGAAAATTATCGTTCGGTATCTATTTTGAGCTCATTTTCCAAAATATTTGAAAAATATGTTTCTAAAAAACTTGTAATATTTCTTGATAAACATAAACGTTTTAATGATAATCAATTTGGCTTTCGGGCGGGACGATCTACAACAACAGCTATTATTAAATTTATTGACACCTTATACGAAAATTTAGACAGTAACAATAAATGTGTAGGAGTTTTTCTCGACTTAAGCAAGGCATTTGATTTAGTCAATCATGCCGTAATTATAGGGAAATTGGAAAAGATATGGAGTAAGGGGTCAAGCATTAAACTGGTTCAAAAGCTACCTAGAACATAGAAGTCACTATGTAGAATTAAATAACAATCAGTCGGATATTCTTCCGAATTTTGTTGGAGTACCACAAGGGTCAGTACTTGGTCCACTGTTATATATCATATATGTTAATGACTTTAATGTAAATGGCTCAATACTATTTGCTGACGACACTTCGTTGTTAATAGCTGAGTCAAAAATAGAACAAGTTGTACAGAAAACAAATGCAGCACTTAAAGACGCTAATGATTGGTTCAGAGACAATAGCCTCATTTTAAATAATAAAAAATCATCTTTTCTAAGATTTAGTAACTCTAACAAAAAAAATACGATCAAAGTCTCTTAATAAAAATAAACACTGCTACTGTGAAACAAGAAGAATCGATTAAATTTTTAGGTCTGCATATATCACAGAATTGTGCTTGGTCGATACATATTGGTAGCGTTTGTAAAAAAGTCGCTCCAGTATGTTACTGTATAAACCAACTAAGAAATATTGTCAGTGAACAGATATTAGTTATGTATTATTTTGCACACTTTCATTCCGTAGCAACATACGGCATTGCAGTCTGGGGAGCATCTACTGAAAGTGAGAGAGTATTTAGGCTGCAAAAAAAAGCTGTGCGTTTTATCACTGGTTCGCGTAAACGAGCAAGCTGCAGGGACTTATTTAAAAAATTAAGAATATTAACAATACCATGTACATTATTATTAAATTTATTAAGATATGCTAAAACTGAACTTTTTTACAAACACGATAAATTCCCACCACACATATAATACGAGAAATGATAAAATACTGGAAATACCGAGACACAGAATGGCAAAATATCAGCAATGCCCAAAATATTTAGCAAAACGCTTCAAAATAGAACTTAAAAAATGTTTACTAAATAAATGTTATTACTCATTAAATGAGTATTATTTCGACAGACTGTGATCTCACCTTTATTTTCATTATATATACTTATTTTATCATATATACACATTTATATTTATTTTATTTATTTTTTAACGATATGTGATGTACACTCTGTATTTTGTTATGTGTATGGCATATTGTATTTTTTTATGTGTGTAAATGTTCACATATTTGACAATGCATGTTCATGTATTTAGTTTTTTATATATTATGTCTCCTTTATTTTTTACTCTACTTTTAGATTGTTGTTCTATTTTATTTTATTATGTTCTTGACATATCCTATATCATACGACTGTGATCAAAAGGATGAATAATATTATTATTATTATAAATATTATTATTATTATTAGTCTCGCACTGAAAAAATCCTATGGCACATGTTTTCCACGCATTTAAGGACTTAAATTCGATATCGTGGTTGCTCAAGCGCGCCCATAAATTTCCCCCATGCTAGGGAAATTTTGAGATACTAGAGTTTCATGCAATTTCGATTTTCAGCATACCTAATACTAGTCATGCCGCAAGAGTTATGGCCACGATTGAGGCTTTTCTAGGCGATTTTTATTCCTAGAGGAAAGCTTAAGGGTGGTGGAGAAATTTCAGGCACCGGATCTGGAGTCAACACATCAAAATCTGTAAAGATACCATGCTTAGTAGAGTTTCTCGGACACTAGATTTTTGTGTTGATTAGTTATGGAAAAAATATTTAACAAATAATTTGCGAAAACCCTTTCCAAGATTTTACCATAATCTTGTATTTAGGCAGAATAATTAGCGATGGGAATAATCGAGATGCAATAATCGAATTAGTAGATTATTACAATATCTCGAGATAATCGATTATGCCATCTGAAAATTAGTAGTCAAAATTAGTAGTACTAAAATTAGTTGTTCGGCGAGAAGCGAGAACCGAGATACAACTGCCAGACGCGATATATTGCGCACTGTGCAGGCACTTCTCCATCTATTTAGATATTTTGCTAATTGAACACGATTAGTAGATAGCTGCTGGCCGTATGGTAATGGTTCTCTCATTTGTTGCAAGATACTGCGATATACAATACGTACGATTTTAATTAATACACGGTAGAGTCGATAATATGAAGACAAGTCTCTCAAGTATTATTGATTTTTTTAAGGAGAGGTTTTAGTATATTTGTCATGTGGATATATAAACCCTACCAGTAATTTTGACTAATTTGGCAGTAAAATTATTGTAAAATAAAACAGAACAGAAATGATGAATGATAACACCGGCACACAAAAAAAGAAAAGTGGTCATTACTTTTGACCAGACCCATCTAGGGTTATGTATTTCGATGCACTGAATCCGAATTTAAGGTCGGTTTAACCCGTACACCCTCAAAATTTTGAGTAAATTGCAATCAAACGCTAAAAATCGCTAAAAACGGCAAAAAAATGCAGTTATGCAAGCGATATATTTTTTTACGAACTAGATCAAGTATGTTTATTATGTATTTCGATGGGCTGAATCCGAATCTCAAGTTGAGTTAGCTTGTCAACCCTCCAAATTTAGAGTAAATTCCAAAAAACCGCTAAAAATCGTAAAAATTTATGAAAACGTTATGAAAACGAAACATTTTTTTTCGAACTAGATCTAGTATGTTTTTTGTGTATTTTGATGCGCTGAATGCAAATCACAAGTTGATTTAGCTGGTAGACCCTTCAAAGTTATAGTAAATTGCGAATAACCGCTGAAAATTGCTAAGAAATCGTGAAAAATTGCAATTATGCAAACGAAAAAAAATTTTAAACCAAATCAAGAATTTTTCTTATGTATTTTGATGCGCTGAATTCAAATCCGAAGTCGGTTTGGCTTGTACACCCTCCAACTTTAAATAAATTGCGAAAAAATTTTAAAAAACAGCCAAAATCGTAAAAAATAGTCATGAAGTAGTAGATAATATCAAAAAATAGTATTGTTCTTACTCACAGTAATAAACAAACTATGATTCCTTTCAAATTATACTATAATATCTAGATTGTAATTAGAATTTAAAAACGACCTTCCTTGACGTCGACAAGGAAGGACACTGTTCTTCACTTGTATCGACTACAGTGCAGAATAAGAACTATTTCATCAAGACATAAGTGAAATGGAGAATTGGTATCAAGGAATATCGAATGTCAACATGATGGCCGATTTTTGCTGGACTTTAAAGAGAGAAATAACGAGAGAAAATAGAAAACGAAAGAGAAACCTACTGCATAGAACATTCGAAGAAAAAAGAGTTCGATACAAGCGAAGAACAGTGTAAAATCAAGGAAGGTCGTTTTTTTTTTTTAATTCTAATTACAATCTAGATATTATAGTATAATTTGAAAGGAATCAGGGTTTGTTTATTACTGTGAGTAAGAACAATACTATTTTTTGATATTATCTAATACTTCATGACTGTTTTTTACGATTTTTTGCTATTTTTAGCGTTTTTTCGCAATTTATTTAAAGTTGGCAACAAGTTGGCTTGGTGTACAAGCCAAACCGACTTCGGATTTGAATTCAGCGAATCAAAATACATAAGAAAAATACTTGATTTAGTTTAAGAATTTTTTTTTTCGTTTGCATAATTGCAATTTTTCACGATTTTTTAGCAATTTTCAACGGTTATTCGCAATTTACTCTAATTTTGGAGGGTCTATCAGCTAAATCAACTTGTGATTTGGATTCAGCGCATCAAAATACACAAAAAACATATATGATCTAGTTCGAAAAAAATGTTTCGTTTTCATAACGTTTTCATAAATTTTTACGATTTTTAGCGGTTTTTTGGAATTTATTCTAAATTTGGAGGGTTGACGAACTATATCAACGTCAGATTTGGATTCAGCGCATCGAAATACATAATAAACATACTTGATCTAGTTCGTAAAAAATTTTCTCGCTTGCATAACTGCATTTTTTTTGCTATTTTTAGCGATTTTTAGCGGTTTTTTGCAACTTACTCAAAATTTTGAGGGTGTACGGGTTAAACTGACATCAAATTCGGATTCAGCGCATCGAAACACATAACCCAAGATGGGTCTGGTCAAAAGATAATGACCACTTTTCTTTTTTTGTGTGCTAGTGTAATCGATAAATTTCATTTTTTTCATTACTTTTAAAAACTCTTCACATCATAAAATATAACGTAAATTAGAAAAAAATTATAGGCAAATATTATTTTGGGTACGATGGCATAAAATATCATTGTGTATAATAAATTATCGCCAAACATATACGACAGTAAGATTATCGATTACACTGTGTTACCTTAGGTTTCATAACTAAAATTAGTACTACTAATTTTTAACTACTAATATTAGTAGATTATTAAAATGTCTCGATTACTAATAATCGATTATTGAAATATCTCGATAATGCCCATCGTTAAGAATAATCGTCTTCCTAAAATGTGATGTAGTACCAATGCTACTTTACAATCTATTTAGGTCGGCCTATACAACTAACCTACTTTTCTCAAATAATGAACCCCTTTGTAAACCGTCACGGGGTGTAACGCATCGTCGAGGCTCCAATTTCTTGTACTAAGCACGTAAGATATTACGCCCCCATTTCCATGCATATTTTTGTCCAGACATTTCACTTCGCGACTTGTAAGATGCAAAGTGTGATTAAATGAACACAGACAATAGGGCAAATTGCTTTTTCGTGATTCGCCGTGATATTAAAATAAATTGTCGTCGGATGGGCGTATTTACACAGCACGTGGGCCCTCTGCCCGTAATTAAAAACCGAAAGGAAGAACGGAGAGAGGTCAAATAAAAATTAATTCTGAATTGGAAGGAATCGTGACAGTGAAAAAAATGAATTTAATTTAGAGGCTTACAAAGAATTGAAATTAAAAAAAGGATTTTCCAGATATTGAGTGCCTAATGTTATTTAATTGCAAGATATTTAAATAAATAAAAATAATATCAATTTTCTGTTGGCATTTTAAATTTTAGATATAGCAGGACTAAAATAAGATTTTTTTATTCAACAGTTGAATGACGTACTCGTAGAACGAAGTACATGATATTTGTATGTTACATAGAAATGCATAGAAATGTTTATCTTATACAAAAGATTTAGATTCTATATAGACGTATTACTGGTTCTAGCTATTTATATATTTACATACTACATATAAACTGTTTATAAAAACTGTTGCGTAAGGAACCACTACTTGTACAAAAAAATGTTTCCGTAATTTTCCGTAAAACTAGATTAAATCTGTAAAAACATTAGTCTGTATTTTTTAAAAATGTGAGATTAGGATATAACATGTATTGCTTTTATATCCTTTATGACCCCTATGGTCTCTATGACCTATATGGCCTTACGACCAATGTGACGTTGATGATTTGTATGGCCTTCATACCTATATGACAATATAACAATTATGACCTCTGTTACATTTGACCAAAATGACTTTCTTGACCTCTATGGCCTTTATGACCCATATGACCTATATAACTATTATACCTGTATGACCTAAATGGCCAAGATGACCTTTATAAGTGATTTTTATCCATGTGATATTTATGACCTTTCTTATATAGGTCATAATTATTGTATTCGAAATGAACACAGGTAGTAAAAATGGAGGAGAGTGGAGGTTTACTAATGTGATATTTGAATTCTTCTACCCGAAAATTGACAAACCGACACTGTTTTTGTATCATATTTAATTTGACCTAAGTATTTCTTAATCCCCTTCAATCCCCATTAGAGTCAAAGATTTTCTACATATATAAACGACAAAGCGTTTCTGCGCATACGCTCCTTCCGTAAAGCCCCATCTGTGTCGCACTGTGCGTTCTCATGCCCAACCCACGCTTAAACGGTTGACAGCGAACCATCTACGTTGATCATTCCATACCACCTTCCCTTCCTCATAATTTTTTAGCTGGTAATATTTGCTATCCCTAAGTCAACATGGACCAACCCTGTATATGAACTGCTTATCTTGTATCGGTTGCATATTACCTGTAAAAAAAGTGTATTACCTTCATTTAACCCCCTACCCCATAGCTCAAAATATAATCAACTCCAGGCCTCATCATAGTACATTGGTTTCAAATTTCAAATTGATTTATCAAAGCGTTGACAGACAAAGACAGACAGACAGAAAATTGCTTTCGATGTTTCTGAACACTGGAAAAAAATTTAAACGATACTTTACTTCCACTCCACTACGTGGATATGGAGTACCTACATAAAATTAAAATTTCAAACTGTTTAAGATTTCTTAAACCTTTTTTTTTTGTTTCAGGTGAGTGGAGTCGTTTTGTGATACATCCATTAAGTTCAGTGGTAAGTAAATATTTTTTCGATTGATTTTTTTCTTAAAAATATATCTAATATACACATATATTATCCTCCTAACATGAAAATGCAACTATTAGTATGTAGATATCTACATTGAAAACATTAAGACATTTTTATTAAATCAAGGAGTGTATTATATTTGTAATATAATTTAACAACTCAAAAAACTCATTTAAGCTTACAGGATTTATCGTTAAGTTCTTGATGAATATTTAGTAGGTCCCGGTGTTTAAAACTGAGGGCAATAAATATAAAAATAGATATCAGGGTGCTGAATGTTTACGATGTAATTTCTGGCGGATTAAGTTATTATGGGGCACACCCCTTTGCCATCATTATTTCATTATTAAATCCTTACTAAGCGAAATATAAGCTATGCATGTAGTTTTCGTGCACTTCATCGCAGAAAATGTATTACTGTATTACTGTATCTTTTTAAATAATATCGAAAAAATTGACAACATTTTTTTTTTTCAGTAATACGTATCTCTAAATCAGAATATTAAAGAAACCATATTATACATGCATATGTCCAAAGTGCGTAACATATGAGCTAAAATGTTACGCAATTCTCTTACGGTTTCCAAGATGTTCTTGGTGAGCATTTTTATCTTTGATACGCTATACATTAAATAATTATAAACAGCAAATCAACCGAAAGAAAACATATGTATTTTTATAAACTTATACCGTATTGAAATATAACACCATCAACAAATTGAAGAATTTTCCGCAATTTATCAGAATTGCAATCGCTAAGAAATTCGTTTAATGCGTTTCAGCAATAAGTCATCAGATTGTGGTAAATATATTGAAAAATTTATTGGTTGCGAATTTAAGTACATTTAGATTTGTACGTGTAATTCGTGTGTCAAGTGCGGAATATGTCGAAAAAAACTTTGAATAGTCGATTTTGGCATATGTTATTGAATTCTGTAGAATTTTATTAAACAAATTATTAAAAACATTAGTTCATATGCAACGAATATTCAGGTTTTAGCGTAAACTTATAAAAAACTAAATACAGTGTGGAGCAGCCAAATGGAATAAATTCAGTAGCTCCATTATTATGCATTTTTTTAGAGAATTCTTGAGACACGTCAATTTCTAATTCTAAAATGACATCTTGCGACGTAAAAATGTCATCCCTAAATTCAACCCCCTTTCAGGTGACAGCTACAACCCCTAAATTTTCAAATTGGAAGTAGGGGCTTGTGATACTTCATTTAAAAGGTCTTTTCATTCTCTATTCAAAACTGCTATGGTTTTAAATTTTATTGTAGAAATTAACAAGAAAAAAAAAAGTTTCTCCAGCGTAGGAAATTCATTACATTAAAATAAAAAACAAATAATTATTAATGCAGCAAATGTTCAAAATGCATGCCTCCAGCATCTTGGCAGCAGATCTAAATAGAAATGTCTTCTAACGTTATTTAACATCTGTGGGGTAATCGACCTAATTCCAAATGTTATTCTTCGTCTTCTTTCAAGTCAGCTAAATCATCGGGTTTGGTTTTGTAGACCATACTTTTTACATATCCTCATTGGAAGAAGTCTAACGGCGTGAGATCAGGTGATCGTGCAGGCCATTCTACAGAACCACGTCTCCATATCCAGCGATTTGGAAAGATTGTGTGGAGATATTGCCAGACATTGACTTTGTAATGTGCTGGTGCACCATCCTGCTGCCAACCATATTGCATTACCTGGAAGTTGTGGGTTTCCTTCAGCTCGATACAAGTTGCTATCGTTAGTTAATGTTGTCGTACAACATTATTTTGGAGCAGGGCTAAATAAGTTTCTCCATTCAAACTGCCGTCAATGAAGAAGGGACCAATGATTCCAATTATTCCTGCCCAAACATTTACTTTCTAGCAGTTTGCGTGTGTAGTTCCCCTCATCCAGTGAGGATTTTCTCTCGACCAGTAACGACGAATTTCTTATCCTGGAGAAACTTATCTTTTTTTCTTGTTAATTTCTGCAATTAAAAAATTAAAACCATAGCAGTTTTGAATACAGAATGAAAAGATCTTTCGAATGAAGTATCACAAGCCCCTACTTCCAATTGGAAAATTTGGGGGTTGTAGCTGACACCTGAAGGGGGGTGGAATTTAGGGATGACATTTTTACGTCGCAAGATGTCATTTTTAGAATTAGAAATTGACGTGTCTCAGGATTTTCTAAAAAAATGCATAATAATGGAGCTACTGAATTTATTCCATTTGGCTGTTCCACACGGTATAATAAACTAAAAATAAACTTTAAAAAAAATCTACTTGAATTTTATACATAAATCTAGATCCTAGAAACCATTTAAAAATGTTGAGTATTACTGATCTTTATGCGTATTAAAAATTACATTAAAAACGTCTAACAATAAGAGTCTCTATTAATTTTATACTTACAAGGCAACTTGTTACTTATATTAGCAATATCATCAGAGTTTCGTTAAACAGTTATTGCCTATTGTTATAGAAAGTTAGATAAGGAACATACTTGCTATGGCTCGAACATTATACGTAAGAATTTATGTCGCTGCATTTTCTAAGATTAGGCAAGATTTTCTTCAACAAACACTACTTAATGTACCTATATTGTGCTTTTATAAACCGTTCAAATTTAATATACTGAGATAACAGGGATATTAGTGCACAAAAGGAAGTCTCTTATACTACGGAGCATTCGCTTTTGAAAATTAAATGTTCCCATTAGGTACTGTTTCCGAAATACAAAATAACAGAAGGAAAAGCAGAGTAATTGCAAAACAAAATAGTATTAATAACAATAATAAACATATTTACTGTAAATGGTAGTTTAGTAAATAGCTATTCCTACACTTAACCATATTATGTATATATAAAAAAATAGCAATGAATGAAATTTATAGATAAAATAAACATTATGAAAAAGAGTACAATTTGGTATTAAGTATCACAAAATAACGAGTTAACGAGTTAAATTATTACTGAATTATAACATATGCGATCAAAATATATTAAATATACCGGGTGTAAACTGAATCACTTTCGGACTGTCATTTATTTAAATTTAAAGAGTTTCTAATGAAATTTGGTGTCTGTCATATTTGGTATAAATGCCAGTTACTGGTCTACACAGCATATTTGTGCAACTTCCGGTGTAAATAGGACACTCTGTATATTTTTACATATTTGGAATCTGCAGGTCATGTTTAGTGAAAACAATTGTTTTTTTTTTGTCTTTTTTTGTAAATTATTTATTTTTTAAAATATTATTTTCTTAAATTGATTAAGAGAGCAATTATTGCCCAAATATGATTTTTAATGATCTAGAATGAGGTTAAAAAATGCAACTGCTATGATAATAATGTCTGGTCACCGTATAACAGTTTTTTAATAACAACAATAACAGTTTTTTTAATAATAACTTGAACAACTCATATGCCACTTCTTAACTGCATAAAATTAAGCTTTTCGAGATGAATCCTACTACGTATTAATTATTGAATTTCTGACAGCTCAACATCGTTATGGCATACTATTACAAAAAATTGTTTTGATCACTCAAAACAGTGGAGTTTTCGCGTCACAACTTAATAATTTATTATTCGGTTTTTATATTTTTTTACGATAATTTGTTATCGAAATTCAACATTTAATACGTAGTTGGAATCGTCTCGAAAAGCTTAATTTTATGCAATTATGAACGTGGCATATGTCCATTTGAGTTGTTATATATAAGTTATTATAAACAAGTTATTATAAAAAAAACTGCTTTTTCGAACTTTAATGAACACTGATAGGACAGTAGACGGTAATAGGACATTATTAACATAGCAGTTGCATTTTTTTAACCTCATTCTAGATCAGAAGAATCATGTTTGATCAATAATTACTCTTTTAATCGACTTCAAAAAAGTAATAAGAGAAATCAACAAAAAATACAAAAAAAAACAATCGTTTCAACTAAGCATGACCTGCAGATTCCAAATATGTAAAAAATATAGAAGATGTCCAATTTAAAAATCAAAACTTGTATGCATTTCCGGCGAAACTGGAAGTTGCACAAACATACGGTTTGTGCAACTTAAACCATTAATTGTCATTTATGTATACGAAATATGACATACATCATATTTCATTAAAATATCTTTAAAATTAAAAAAATTACAGCCTGAAAGTGATTCAGTTGACACCCGATATATATATTATAATATATATAAGATATATAATTTGTGAATTATTTATATTCTCGTATGTAAAACTCATAAAATTTGGGCCTAAAATGCGAAAAACCTCGATTCACAATACAATATAACGTTACAGTTATTTAATTAAACTTTTAATTTCCAATTATAAAAATTAACTGGGCCATACAGCATCCATATTCTTGCACAGATCACATGTATGTGTAAAGACATCTCAATCCCATGGTACTGTACTAGAAAAAAGGTGGTTATAACTACAGTATTAAAATAATGTGTAGTCAAAAAATTTCTATGGCCATCTTCCGTCTCCATGGTACCTTAAAATTACATTGTCACCGACTTTACATAAGTATTCAAAATTTCAGCAAAATTGCTTGAGAGGAACTGGTTTGTATTTAATTTGCAAGATTTGAACTAGAGATGCACACTCGTACATACATCAACAAATACATCAACTTCTAAGACCTCATTCAACTTCTAAGGGCCTCATTCAGTGCCTCATTGCCGCCCCGGGCCCCTGACAGGCTTAGTCCGCCACTGGATACACATGTTTCATTTGTCGCTTAAATTTGACGCTAAACGCTGCAATTTTTCGCTACAATTCTTAAAGTGGCGGCAAATTCAAAATCGTACCACGAGACCTCATTTGTCGCTGAAAACGAGCGACTAGCGACTGCATGAAAAAGCACCTTAAATATCGACTTATCTAAGTTTCCGCCGTGGTGTGGGCCACACGCTTGGTATGTATTACTCGACATTTATTTAAACAATATAAATGTGACTGTTTTACAATAAAGAGCTTGAATTATGGTATATGCTGAAAAAAAGTATAATTACATTGAAAAATATTTAATTTAAAAAATATTGTTATCCCTAACTTTAAGTGCCACGCTAATGTTCAATGTAAATAAAGCGAATATTACTTACTGTACTGCAATTTTTTAATATTGACATAACTGTCTATGTCCTCAACATTTTAGCAACAAATATGTAACAAGTAACAAGTAACACTAAACGTAGTAGGTAATTGACATTGTAGCTTACAAACAAAATACATACAGTATTTTTTGGAATTTTAGGTGAATTTTTTGCATTAGTTAAAAAAAACTACTAAAAACATGTCAGTGGAAAATATGTAAACATATAGAAAAGTAAAAAAAAAAAATTCTTTTGGCATATCCGTAATCACTTTTAATATTAATTCTTTTATATACTGGGTGACCACAAGATTACTACCCAGGCTCTAACTGAGGCACGAAAAAAAAATATCGATTTCAAATTTTAGGAATGTATATCATTGAATGGGATGCAAAGTATAGTTATAAAAGCGACTGATCATCACTTCCTGTTTGACCGGAAATGCCCTAGACTTTGTTATTTTATATGGAATACCCTATATATTATATATTTTTTTAATTCTACTGAAAAAACTAAGACTAAAACATATATCGTGTCCTATACCAATATTTGACAGTTTCCGAGAAAATCGCGTTTAAAGATGTCAAATGTGTCATAAAATTATTTTATGACACATATAAGAAATCAAATGAAAATAGAGACAAACTCATATCACGGATATATTTAACTTACTTTAGAAGCACTAAAGCCTGATATCATTAAAATTTCGCACTTCCGGCTCAACCGGAAAATACCGGAAATCATTTTTAGTACCAATTTACTGCAATAATTTTACTGAAATGCCCTATAACCAATAGGGAATTCGAATTCTACAAACAATTTCGAATCATTCTTATGTACACTTTCCTATACCCAAAGTTCATAGTTTTTGAGATATTAAATGTTTAATGTCAGAATGTCATAGGTATGAATGATGCATAAATGGAAAACGATAGAATCAGTCAATGCATCTATCAGAGGTGCCTAGGAATTTTAATATAGGTAGGCGCTATCACAGGCTTTCGTGCTTCTGAATGATATCAGGCTTTAGTGCTTCTAAAATAAGTTAAAAATATCATATGAGTTTGTCCCTATCTTCACTTGTTTTCTTCCAAAAGAATATTATAAATGACACATTTGACATCTTTAAACACGATTTTCTCGGAAACTGTCAAAGATAGGTATAGGACATGATACATGTTTTAGTCTTAGTTTTTTCACTAGAACTAAAAAAATATATAATTTACAGGGTATTCCGTATAAAATAACAAAGTTTAGGGCATTTACGGTCAAACAGGAAGTGATGATCAGTTGTTTTTATAACTAAATTTTGCATCCCATTCAATGATATACATTCCAAAATTTGAAATTGATATTTTTTTTTCGTGCCTCAACTAGAGCTTGGGTAGTAATCTCGTGGTCACCCGGTATATATATGTATATATCATAAAAGATACAAGGTTTATAAAAACACATATACTTTTTGTGTTACTTGATTGGACCTTTATGAAAGTAATTGCTAAATTTGGCTTGTTTTGAAAAAGTACTATTTTTATAATTTTTGCGATATTTATGTAGTTATTTTGTATAGAGCGCAACCGAATAACAAAATGATTTTGACACATATGGTGTACAAAAACATAAGCTACAATATACATAAAAAGTGTCTTGTTACTACTATGTGCTTGCTCATGGTAAAAAATACATGAATTGAATTTTTATTATAATTTGATAATGTACTAATTGACTGATTTTGCTATTTTTCTTTCCAAAACTTCAACTTAGCTCCCAATCTTCTTTTAGTAGTACACCTTTTATAAGTTTGCTTTGTCAAAATAAAGCCGATAATTACAATATTAATCAGTATATTTTGTCACTTTATTCTCATCACCTGTAAATAGAATAAAACATTCACCTTAAACACAAAAATAGAGCGAATATTGGATGATGTTATATATATTTGTAAATCTTCTGAGTAGTCCTACAGACACAATATTAAAATGAAAAAAAAAAATCAGGGGGTGCGATAAAATAATTAACAAAATTGTGTGGGGTGGGATCAAAAATAATTTTCCACATATTTTCCTGGTTAAGACCCATCTGGGTTATTATATATGTTTATTTTTGTTTAGTTTTTTTTTTTGTTTTATAAACACTGTCCCTAAAATCAAAACCAACATAAGTTTAAAAAAAAAACCGTTGCAATGAGTCCCTTTCCATTTTGTGTTTTTATAAGACGAACTTTTTTTTCACCGTTAAATTCAAACCCAAACAAAAAAAGTTTAACGAGTTGAATGAAAGATGGAAATTTATACTCCATAAACTCGTTTCAACCAGATTTCAGTTTCTGAAAAGGACCTTTATTTCCATATATTAAACACGACTAAAACATAGTTAAATATCGCAATTACGAGTGCTTTTGTGGCGACCTACGCCTTTTTTTTAAGCGTCCGCCGCTAATTTAAATATTTAACGACGCGACATCAGTCGCTCAGACGTTGGTAATTATTTCGATTTTACGAGTATTTTTATTCGGAACGCCGTGAAATTTAAACGGTTGCGTACTCCTGCCATCTGGCATTTGCGCCGCCTCATTTCCACTTTATTTAATGTTTCGAAAAAGGGTTGTAGCGAAGCGCGGCAGGGAATTTTATGCAAAAATTAAACTGTAATGACAGGTCTGTCGCATTTCGTTCTCAGCACAAAAAGCTTTGGAAACGCAACGCATGGATGTGTTGGAGTCAGATGACGAATTCGGCCCGTGACCGATATAATTGGACATGTCGCCATATGTCCATACTAGACATGCCAGATGCCGATATTCGGCATCTGACTAACTTAATTTAGCCATGTCGCGAAGTGCTCATGTCTATAATAACTACGCCGTTGCCGATCGAATCACAAAAAAACAACTTAACCTCAAATTACTTTTGTAAAGTGCTCACGTGCAGTTTGTTAGTGGTTTTTGTATGTAAATGTGTGTAAATACAAAATTTGTAAGTAAATAATTTCTTTTAACTATGGAGACTGATAGAAATGTAGTTGACCAGCATATTTTTGAAGAAAAACTGATTACGTTGATTGGAAAAAATAGTGGTAATAATTTTACCACAGTATTGACTATCGAGCAATATTCGAATATTTTAAATCAAGTAAAGAATAGCATGAGAAAGAAAGAATTCCATGAAAAACTAAGTTGCAAATATTATGTACGTCTAAATAGATTTGAAATTATAAAGATATGTAGGTGAAAAATAAAACCTTATTACGAAACGTAAGAACGATGACGTTGATTCAATACGGTACCTGATATTGCAATGGCAATTGATTTGTATCAACTTGGTACATCAACTGGCGTTTTGGAAAAACTATATGCAAGGAATGAATTTCAGGTTGCTAGTTAATATAATTTGATTTATAAATGTTTTTATTATTATTTTTCTTTTACAGCCTTCCCAAACGAATACATTGACATCGTCAAATGTACCTATTCATATAAAATTCAGTTTGCGAACAACTTCAGCAAAATAATCTAATTCTTCACAGGGTTTTGTACGGTACAACTGTCGTAAACAGTGTGGTGACAAAAAAATGCAAATGTGTAATAAATAAGATAAACTGTAACAGTAAATGTCATTCAACTACTTCTTGTCGCAATAAATAATAAAATAAATATTACGTTAACCCTATAACACTTTATTTATTTAATTTAAAGTAATCACTTTTGTTTGGTTCGGCATCGGCTTATGACGTATATAGGCATTTTGGGATGTGTCCAAATAATATTATCCAGATGCCGAATTGTATCACTGTTTAGGCATCTGGCATGTCTAGTATGGACATAATATATGACGATATGTCCAATTATATCGGCCACGTGCCGAATTCGCCATCTGACTCCAACAGATGCATCGTGAGTATAAAGTCCGTAATAAAAATTGTAATTTCAAAATAAATCTATCGTAAAAACCGTAATTTGTAGATTGTACTTTCTGATCTACAAATTCTGATAAGCCTGATTCTGATAAGCGTGATTTAAATTAAGTGAGCATGATTGGTAAGATATTAAGATTAAAATGTTAGGAGTTGGAGATATGACTATTAGCTCCGCGACTTCTTAATGTCTATTGTATCTGTATATTGTATTAGCTTCTGGCTTTTCCTTCCCTAGAATTTGTAACATCAGTCTTGTTAGTCCTTCAGGATTATACAGGGTGGGCCAAGGGAACATGACGTTTTTGAAAGTTACAGAAAAAAAAAACATTTTTTGTATTAAAAAAATATTTATTCACATGAAAATGCAGATAAATATATGCCATTTTATGTACGAAAAATTACATCTGTCATATGCTGACCGTTCTGTGCAATACATGTATTCAAACGGTATACAAAGTTTTGATGCACTTTCACCAATAAGTTCTGGTCAATAGCTTCAATTTGCCGACGAATTGATGTTTTCAATTCTTCAAGGGTTCTCGGCTTGTATGCATAGACTTTTGACTTGGAGATATCCCCACAGAAAAAAGTCACATGAAGTGAGATCACTGATGAAGATAAGTCACATGATGAGAAGAAGTAATTGGATATTTTACAAAAAAAGATTCTTAAAAATAATGTTAAATATAAATAATACTTACCCTTCAGTATCACTATATTCTGAAGCACATGTTTTAGATATCAGGAAACTATATGTCTTAAATGTTGCTATAAAACAATATAAAGTGCAAAATCAACTACAATATGTATATCATGATTATACAACACGCCATAAGATGAAAGAGTTCTTAGTAACACCAAGAATACTGAAATCCATATGTCAAAAAAGCTTTAGTTTTATAGCTCCAAGAGTATATAATTACCTCCCAAATGAAATAAAAAATATTAGAAATTTAGCACATTTTAAAAAAGAAAGCAAAGCTGTTTATTCTGCACTCTGGAGATATTATGGGCAATCTATTTTATAGTTATAGAGTTAAAATTCTTGTGTTAATGTATTTATACTAAAATTAATCCATTATGGGATTATATATGTGTTAAGTGTATATATGTGTAGGTACGTACATGTGTGTGTATCTATATATGTATATTATGTGTGAACATGCGTGTGTATAATTATTTATTTTACAATAACCGTTATTTTATGTATACAGTTTGTTAAAGTTTATATAATGTTTGTTTTTCTTTATCGTTGTTTTTTGATGTATTGTACAATCAGGAACACTATTAATAATTACAAAAGTTGCAATTACTAATGTAAATTAGAAAATTAAACTATCCACGAGCGGGCTAAGCCCTTGTTGGATTCTCTTTGACAATTTCGATTGACATTGATGGGTTACTTGCTCCTGTACAACAGCAATATTTTCAGCAGAACGTAGAGTCTTCGATCCTACGGAATGTGGTTTCTCATGAACGAATCCATTTCTGAAAACATTTTAGTCAGAAGTCAGTAGGACTCTGGAATGAATTTCTTTAATTGACCAATCAATTTCATAATACACTTTTATGATTTTAATGCGGAAATGATGGCATGGTTAGATTTGTATACTATTCACTTACTGTATTTCCATTCTAAATTGAAAATAGGTAGAAAAAAGCAAGGTTGTCAGATATATTTTCTAAAATTGCTAAGCTCACTATACAAGTATACTTCATACTTCAGTAAACTGTTAGTTCGTGACGATCTTAGAGAGCTAGTTTGGAAATATTTAAAAAAAAATACATAGATATAATTTTATTAGTTAGCACTAAAATAAAGCGTTTAAATTGAAAATAAATTATAAATTAAAACAACTTTATGTATGTTACTATACTTAAGAAAATTTTGAAGAGCCGGCAACGCGATGCCGCGAATGCACCAGCGAATGCCGACCATTATACTATTGGATTGCTTTATATGTAATACATGCCAAATACTTATTCGGTCCACTGTGCCATAAAATTTTTACGACGTCGTTAAAATGATTTAAGCTAGGTGTATTAACACAGACAATTTTTTGAGATTGTCTGGCTAAATGAGAATTATTTACAACAAATTATATTACAAATATTAAGAGTTTTGTATGCAGTCTAATCTTAATATCCTATATTGATTTGAATAAAAAAATATATTTCACAGTTTTCGAATTTATAAAAGATATATGCAAGCCCATGGAATCAAAGTTGCTCCGCTTTTTTTGTTCCCCAGGCGTATTTATCATTTTCAATTGAAAATAGAAGGACTATACGTGTGTATCAAGTTTCACCTGAATCAAAATAAATAGTTTGTAGTTATAATCATTCAAAATCCTAAAGCCATTTTTGGAAAACACTTTATAAAAGATTTCAGCTTGCTAACTTAACAGTAAATTATGGCACGCCCTAGTTTCCAGTCTTGTGTCACTAAGTGCCGCCCTGCTAAAATTATTTAAATTTTATTAGCTTACTTGTGAGGTTTTCGCTCATACATAATGCCTCATGTGCACAGTAAATTCTCCCAGTGGCGACGTAGTCTGCTACTAGTTACGCGTTATGCTATAATGTAATTCAACACATCGGCTCACGTAGAAGATATATTGGACTGAATTGCGTACGCAGTCGTGTAACATTCTCCACATAGCTCCGTGTATTATTCCTCAAGGCAGCAGTATGTACACTGTTTAATTATCTAGGATGTATGGGTGCCCTGGGTGTACACAAAGCGTTTAAGCGTTTAATCTACTCGAGGAGTAAGAGAACTAATGTACATAAACATGAAAATTTTAAACATAA